>VWZO01020767.1:323769-404374 GCA_013396975.1 Bucco capensis
ACTGTGCTGAGCTAGCTGAGGTTTGCGCTGCTCTCTAGAGCTGACGAGGTTGGTGCAATTTACCTTTAATTACAAACCTCACGAGACTTACTCCAAGGGCAATGCCAAAGGCCTTTCTAGCTAACTTGATTTAAAAAGTGAGAGGGTAGGAAATAAGAAAGATTGCTTCCCTTTGTTGGGACAAATTTGCATGGGGACCCTGGATGAGGGCAGCAGGGCTGCGGCAATGCTGGATTCCTTCAGAAAAGTTCCCCGTGGCCCGCGGGACAGCTGGAATTCATATTAGAATATTTTTAACGTGCTCTTACAAATACTTTGGCATACGCCTATCCCACTCCTTTTAATGATGTTGACTTCATTTCCTTTAATAGGGGGGAAAAAATGCTACACCAACACGACTTAATTAAATTAATAAGAAGAAACAATAATAAATAATTCCAGTTGCGTTACTGCAGGGTTGCAAAATACGGATCAGGGAGTTTGGCTGATAAAACCAAATAATTTTGGAGCTGAGTTTTTTAGGCCAGCGCATCCATGGGTTCCTCCACCCTCTGCTCTCCTCTCTTCTCTCCTGTCCCATGCTCTGTGCTGTGCCACAGGGGCTCAGGAGCACTCAGGCTGGTTTGGGAAGCAGCTTCATTTACCATCCCATTGCCCCATATCAAACCCAGAGCCAGGGAGGGTACAGCACCTCCATGTCTTAGCCTGCTGTGTGCGTGCACGTGTGTGTGTGCATGTGCCAGAGTTGTGTGTCTGGATGTGTTACACGTGTATACAAGGACATGTATATACTTGCATCTGTGCATGTGTATATGTGCACACGTGTGTGTGTGCATGTATCCGAGCTACATATGCATGTGTACAGGCGCACGCACTAGAGTGTTCCTGTGTCAGACCTGTGTATGTGCATAAATTGGACACGTGTATGCACGCACCTGTATAAACATATATCTGTGCATGTGTATATGTGCACACACATGTGTGTGCCTGTACCAGAGATGTGTGTGCATGTATTGAACCTGCATGTGAGTGAACACATATCTATGTATGTGTATAGGTGCACACACCTGTGTATGCATGTGTCAGAGCTGTGTATACATGGACATGTATGTACATGTAGCTACATGTGCATAGGTGCACACATGGCTGTGCGTGTCGGTCATACATCTGCATGCACATGTATATACACATATTATACATGTACGTGTGCACACACACATGCTTGTGCTGTGCACTAGCAGCAGGTGTAGGGACACAGGTAGGTGTGCAGGTGTGCAGAGCTGCGCGTTAACGCGCGCGCGCCTGTGTGCCCCCTGCCCGCGCACTCGCAGAGTCCGCGGCGCCCCCTGGAGGCACCAGGCCGTCGCCACCACCCGGCCTCTGCCGTCCCAAGCCGTCCTGTCCCGTCCCGTCCCGCCAAAGCGGCAGGGCAGGGACAGCCGGGCGGCGCAGCGCCCCCTGCCGGCGGGTGAGGCGGCATGCCCGCTCGCGGCGAGGCGGGAAGCGGCCAGAGGCGGGAAGCGGCCTGAGGCGAGCAGGATGTGGTGGCTGTGGAGGACACGGCTAGGCCCCGGAGAACCACGCTACCCTTTGCTTCCAAATCTAGCAAAACTGGCAGAAATAATAGCGTGAAATGCGTCTTTGGGCAGTTTGCCCCTGGCTTTGCCCACGGTTTACCAACACCCACGGTATGTGGATCTGATGTTTGCAGAGCTCTGCCTTCCCTGCCACACAACAGGTCAGGTGTTGTCTACTCCTTCCTCCAGCTTCCAGGTTACCTCCATAATTCTGGAGGGTGTTTGGAGGCGGAGGGAGGAGGCAGGTACCATACTCCCCAGGGAAAACCAAGATCATGTCTCCCACAGCCCAACTCTTCAGGGACATGAAAACCATTACCCCTCAGAGGCTGCCCTGAGGGGCAGAATTCCATTTCTGGCGGGTCAGTGAGGACTAGAGGGGTCCCAGAACACTTCAGTTAGTGTTGAGGTTCATCCCTTTATTTACCTAAAGGAAAAGATGCTTTTCCATGTGACCAAGCAGGTGTCCCATGGGACACAAAGTATGCTCAGGAAAAGAGAAAATAGATAGGCAGGTGCCTTCAGCATTGCGAACCATTAATACGTAAGGACAGGTCTCTGGCTGATGTAAATGGATGGACTAGCACTGCCTTTACATGATAATTTACAGCAGCTACTGGCTTGGCCAGGCCTGCTGATGGCCTTACAGGTGGATATGCTTTATCCCACTATCCCCTTCCTAACTGGCCCAGTAAAGGTAGTTCTGATGAGTTTATTTAGCACACCTGCTAATGCCACTAAGGGTTTCTGAGCAAAAAATATGTATCTATTTGTTTGGTGTTAGTATTTTCTGGTTTTAGCACTGAAATATTACAAACTCCTGATTAATCACTGCCCATTACCTTATGTCTATCACCTTTTTGTTTTTAGCCTGAGGAAAATGATCCCCGTGCACTGTGAGTGTTGCCATGAAGGACATTTCCTGGTGTTTTCCCTTAATGACATTGTTATATATACAAGAGGATGAAACTTCACATTAAGAGGTATAGATATATGTATATACCATGGTGTTGGTATACTTTCCCACAGAAGTAGTGTTAATACTGATGCTAGAGAGCAGGAACATTGTACACCTCAGCATGTGCTTGCAAAGATATGAGTGATATTTTCCTTTGGCCTTCTGGGATTGTTTATTGTTTCCCTGAACCAAATTTTAGAGAGTCTAACCTGACAGAGAATTCCCTGATGTGCTCCACAGAAACGTTTCATGGTTGCTTCTGTGGGTGACTTGCTTGCTGGTGTTCGCTGAGAAAAAATACAAATTTTTACCCTCCCAGCCCGTTTGTTTTTTTTACCCATGTAATAAAATATGACACTAGAGGGCGGCCTGTTAATGTAATTCAATAATGAAGTTGAAACGACTGCACATGGAGAGCAGCACTGACCCTAGTTTTGTGCCAAGGCCGTGGCTGGAAGCAGGCCTGGGAACAGTGCCTTCCCATGCTTGGAGACAACCACCACTGCCCTGAGACACAAGGAGTATCCAGACTGTAATTCTAGAAACTAAAATAATAAACATTCCTACAAAACCTGATTTGCCAGCACCCTCACGAGCACTCCTGCAGTTAGTGCTTAGTCCAGCTGGGAGGACAAGGTGGCAGGACTGATCCTGTCTGTTCCCTGGTGCCAAATCCTTGTTCTGCCCCAAATCATTGCACCTCCTTTTACAGCTCAATGACGCTGCTGCGGTTGGAGCTTAGTTTTAGCTGTCTGCACTGCAGTGCAGTGAATGCATTCCCCACTGATGGCTGGCTCTCAATCTCTGCACAGCCTTCCTGCGACCGAGGAGGTCTCTTACAGTTCCAGAGACTGGTTTCCTTGTGTCAAATGAGGTTAAGAGCTTCATGCAATTTAATTAATTAAAGACTGTGCATATTTTTAGAACACCAGACGCAGTATGCATCAGAAATACCAGGTATTATTAAAGTATGCAGTGCTGTCATTATTGATATTTACACTTTGTGCTGCCTGGAAGCTAGGATTTCCTTGTGGTGGGCTGCTGACAGCTATACCTTTTCTCCCCAGATTAAAAATCTGCCTGTCAAACATGAGCCAAGAGGCAAAAACTGACATCAGATAGACTGAGGTAAGACCAACGACGCAGGTGACAGTACTGTGCACACTGGCAGAGATGGACATGGACCACACCACAGGTGGTTTTTAAGGCATCCTTGCAGCTTGCTTTGCTTTCAGTGCTGTGAGACTATCAAAGGTAGTTCAGTATGTTCACTGTGAAACGAGAGAATGTTTAAAGCTGAACTACAGTCAGACTTTCTTATTGTCTGAAGCAGAAATTGGCCTGAAGTTACAGATGGAAACAACTTAAATTAGTGGCCGCTTTCCTGAAAACTGATGTTCCTTAGCATTTAGCAATAACATGTCCTCAGTTTTTGCTAAATTGCAAACGAGCAATTAATTTTTCAGCACTTGTGCAGAATACTTTAAAAATGGAAACATGAAAGTCTTCTATTAAAATGAAGTTGATAGTATGCACCTGCCACTAATGTACTGTACACTGTGTCTTCCACTCATTATAGTGATGATTTGGGTTGAGATCAAGAGTCATATAGTGAAAATCACTTCAACACGTGCCTGTTCATATGCATAAACTCCTGTGTACCAGATGGCAAAATATAATGACATCTTAAACAGCTAATTGCATAAACCTTGTAATGCAGATAATTGCTGAACCAAAGTATGAGTTAATAATTTCCCACTGTATTGCCTGGCTTGACACTAATTCTAAAGGAAAGTTGTGACAATTCTAACACACTAAAGTTCACCAAGCGGTAATTAAAACTAGCACTTAAAATCATTCGACTTTCAAACCCTTAATTACAATTCAGTGGAATCACTTTGTAGAAATCTAACATTTATAGATAGTTACATGATAGCTGATATTTCATCATCATCCCTTTCATGGTGTTCTTCTAAGGCATGCTTCAGGAAGCATGCAGCTCTCCCTGGGAAGTCTAAAGTTGTTATGATTTCTGTACCAGGAAACACTTGGAAAACAGTGGCCTAGATGAGGAGTGAACATACATGTTACTGGAGTTTTTTCACAGGTTTTGCTTAAAGCAGCATGGCAAATAGTAATTTTTAATCACTTAATGATATATGTAATGTAAATAAGCATCAAGCCACAACACCAAAATGTGTCAGTTTTCAAAGAGTGGGTTTAAGAATTGTATTGTATGAGTTGTGTTGATAACACACTGTACTGACCTCAAAGACAGGCCTCTAACACACCATGAGCTGTTACTGTGTATTGGAAAAGCTGCTGTAGGATTAAAACAGCAAGGAATGGAAGTATGATTAATGATGGCAAATATAGTTTTAGGAGAAATAAGGCTTTGTCAGACAAACACAATTTCTTTCTTTGATGAGGCACATCAAGTACTATGATGAAGGTAAAGACTGAATGATAACAGTCAATGAAGAAATGGGATACTCATTTTTTATGGAGATTAGAATGAACACTGTGATATTCTGATCAAAAAACATTAGAAATAGCACCAGAGCATGCAGTAATTAGATTAGGAATTGGCTAACAGCCTGTTAAAAAGTAGTTATGAATCAGAAAGTGTGATCAAATGGGAGAGTTTTACCAGGATCAGCATCAGGTCAGATGTTAGTCAATGTTTTTTTCAATGATTTTGGATGTAAAGGCTGTAAAATTCACAGCTGATGAATTTGAAGGTGACAGGAACACTGGTGGAGTGACAGACAGTGATAAGAATGACACTCCAAGTGATCTCTGTTGCTTGATTAGCTGAGCACATTCAAACACAATTGGTTTTAATACAGACAATATAAGATTATGTGGTTTCTGGGGTCTGCACTTTTAAAAGATGGTTGGAAAACTGGAGAAGGTGCAGAAAAGAGTCACAGAGAGGATTTCAGGGCTGAAGAAAGTGCTTAATGTTGAAAGACTTAAAGCACTCAATCTGCCTAGCTTACTGGAAAGAAGACTGAGATGTGACATGAGGATAATGAGTAAGTATTTAAGTAAGTATGAGATCTGTCTGGAACTATCTACTGGATACCAATGACATATTTATCTATCAGAGAAAAATGGGGAACTGTAAGTTGAAATCAAACTCACATGAGAATTTAGGAATATTTTTTAATAGCAAGAGTAGGTGAAGGCTAACTTCTAAGGTACAAAGTGATACAGTCTCTGGTTTTAGTTTGGGTTTTTTCTGGTTGTTTTTTTTTTTTTTTGTATTTTCAAAGCAAGACCAGAAGACTTTCTGTAACCAAAGCAACTTAATGCATTTAATGCAGAGGCAGTGGCACACAATGAGTTGTTATATGCCAAGAGGCTTTCTCTAACTATCAAAGCTGTGAGTCTCTATACATCAGCAGAGATATTTCATAAGCATTTGGGAGCACAAATGTACAGCTGTGCAAAGGAATAATCGAGTAATAACAAGTCTAACCCATTTCACAGGCTCTCCAGACCCAGGCCAGGTGTGCAGGTATCACACATTCATATATCTCTAATAACATATTGTTTTAAAAGATAGAGTTTGTGTGCTGATGGAGCTACACAAAACCACCACCAAAAGGCAGCCTCTTACCAGTAGATCTGTTATCCCTTGCCTGCCTCCTGGCATAAAATAGCTAGTTCCTCAGAGCTCTGTGCCTCTGCTCTCTGGTAAAGGAGAAGCAGTGATCCTGACTCTGGGCATCTTCTACCTGGAAGTCTCTTTATTCACAGTATGAATAAGACAATGCTGGATCAGAGGTGGGTAGGAGGCAGAATACTAAGCTAAAACTTTACCCCAAGCCTTTTTTTTCTCAAGCAGTCCTGCCTCAGCAACTGAATCCCATAGGAAATGCTGGCAGCCACGTGTTCTGCTGCTTACACAGCTTCCTGCCTCTGCTGCAGGGAACATACCCACCACAGCAGTTCCCAAAAGTGTATACCTGCTCTTTGCATCCAACAAACCTGTTCCTTACTCATCCCTCCAAAAAGTTCAACAACTGTCAAAACCATGAGCAGCAGACAGGAACAACTTCAAGACTACAATACCACCATGTGGTGCCTCCAATTACAGCTCAGTGTAAGGGGCCTCACCCCATTGTCTTCTGCTCTAGCATGTTCTCAGCGTTCTCCCATCTAAGTTCAGACACAGGACAGTTCAGCCCACCCTAATAACCTTCTTTCCCTGATGAAAGCTGGGAGCTAAACTCTACAAAATCAAATATCATAGTCTAATTCTATGCAGGAGATCAGAGCTAAGGCTCAGCACGATCCTTTCTGCCCTTAAATGTATTCATTAGCCCATGAAATGTAACTACCAGGTGTCTGTGTTGTTACTAATTTTACAACTGGATGTAATCAGATTTGATACAAAGTATTTTCATGCTCAGGTCTCCTCTACTCCCTGTGGACTTTGCAGCCACTCCTTCTGTGGCTTAGCATTCCTCTTCCTCTGTGGGAGCAGCACTGGCATGTGCAGCTGGTGAGGATCAAGCTTTTGTTCCCCAGAGAAGGATGCTCCTGGGAAAATGCCATTCTAGTTTGTTATAACATTTTCAGTCTGTGCTAAGCATCATCTGTAAAATCTCAGCTCAGGTGACTGAGTCAAGCTCTGCAGAGAAACCCCATCCAGTAGAGCTGATAGTGCTTTGTGCGATGCATGAAGAGATGTCACTTTTTTGTGTATCCATCTCCTGATTACTGACTTGAGGCAGTCTCTCACCTTTCAGTAGCTAACTGGGGTTTACAGCCTAGTGTCTGCCCTTCCCCAACACTCTCCACCAACTGCAAGGTAAATATGCCTCCATGTGGTCTTTATGGTTTCCCCAAGAGCATTGGTCTTCAGGGCAATTTCAGTACAAAACTATGCAAAATGCATGTGTTTATTCATGAGCCATAAATACATAAGTGAAGAAAGTCACTGATGGTATTTCAGTCTCTGTATCTGCATCATTAATTACTATAACTTGTCCATACAGAGGATATTGACAACTCAATTACAAGTCAAAGCAAAAAAGACACTGAGCAGCATTATTAATTGATAACTTCAACGCCAAAAGTCTGAGGGACATTGAAATTGCCAGTGATGGCAAAGCCTAGTCAGCTAGATAGTCTCAGGGACTTGGGTAGAGACGGATCCAGTGGCTGATGACCTGTCTTTTGGGCTTGCAAAGATGCTGGTAATCAACTCTGAGCAGGAAATTGTCCCACTGATGGACTCAGCAGCTTAAAATGAAACATGAGCTGAAGTGATTTGCTGGGAAGGATGTAATCTGAGGAACTTCTTTATCCTTTAAATAACTGGTAGATCCAGGATGTGGTGGTATGATGTGAAGGTGACTTATTTCTCAATCTGTCAACATGAATTTGTCTTCCTCTTTTCTTTTGATAGAAGTCTGATGGGGAAGTCTATCAAGAAGACTTGATATAAGTCTTCACTTCCAGTAGTGGAAATCTAGAAAACAAGACAAAACATGTTGTCATATCTCTTTACTGCTGTTTGCCACATAATTTTCTGCTTAGGATTGCTAGTTACTTACTTGTAGAGTAAAAACAATTTCTGATCATGGATTTTATCAAAACAGAATTCAGTACTGAAAACATAACATGCATTTTGAGTTTTAATAACAAATACTGCTTAAGCTTAATCTCTCTCCATCATTCCCTTTCTAACCAGCATACAGTAACTAGTGCTAATGTAATAAATATCCACTAAACATGAACATAACTCAGAGTTCTCCTACCTGGCTGTGGTCATCTGGTACTCTTCAGAGGAGGAGTCATCTTCTCATCTTCTCTCATTTTTTTCTTCAGGAGTCTTTCAGTAAAAGGTTAGCCACCACATTTTAGCTCCTCCTAAAACTACATGCCTCTCTTTGCTATGCATCACAAGCGTCCTGATATCCAAAACCATGGGAGACAGATAGAAAGATCTGTTGGTAGGTAGAGAAAACATTCTGTGGAGCAGTTGCCCTCTGTCACTGGCCTGACTAAAATAACCTTAAAAAATACGGTATCATTTGTGAAGGGAATCAGCTCCCAGCAATGGCGAAAGTCACTGGAGATTTATCACTTTTCCAAATAACACCTGGCAATTAATTTTCTTTATTGTGCCTGATTTGCCTTTGATTTCCAAGACCCTAAGGCACTTTGAGATCAGAAAATAGTTCAGTCTCTATAAAAAAGGAATACATCTCTCTTCTTAACATCACTTCTTAGATTGCTCTTTCACGCATTGCTATCACCATGTGTAATTACTTGCAGGTGTCAGCTGGAACATGGTGTCTTTTGTCTTCTCAAGTGCTTTGGCCAGCAGGGACTCAACAAGCTTTGGTTTACCATGATTAATGGGTTGGCTGTTGGTCTAAATGACCACTGGACAAGGACATCTTTTAAGATAAGAGCTTTCACTGTCGTTCATATGGATTGCTTCATCTCGGGATGTTCCAAAGCAGTGTTGCTGGAACAGTTTGGATCTGGGTTTGAAGCCAGTGAGACATACATAGACAGGACTGCAATAACATGCCATTCAGGAGGTTGAATTCCACTATGGGCACCAGAACAAGGTAAGGAAATCAGTGATCTTGATCATAATCAGACTTGATTTATACATCTTGTTTACTTATCGTCCACACCATATCCCACCAATTTAGCTGCTTAATGTGGGAGCTTGTCACTGCCTTAAAACCCTCCAGCTGTCATTGCTGTCTGCTCTGTTAATTGATGATTTCATTGTTCATTACACCTATTTGTGTGTGGCTGTCAGAAAAGCTTTTGCTCTTTCAGCTACGTAAGCATAAGTAAGAGCAGTTCTCCAAATCACAATGTGAACTAGGCAGTGGCTTCAGGGAAAAAAATGAACAGTGCCTGCAGAAAGGGAACAACCCCGTAGAGATTTTTGTTGTCCAGCAGACTGGCTGCCAGAGGCTTTTCGAGTATCAGGGAGTTTCTGTAAGGCTTTGACGTTTATAGGGTGGCTGTTGGTGTTGCGTAACCTCAGGAACATCATTATCCTTGACCTATTGCAGAGCTGCCACTATTTCATGTACCATGTTCTTCAGCAGAGCAACACTTATCAGTGCTTTAGCTCAGGTCTTCTCAGTCAGATCTTTTTGCTGTGTCTCTTGTTTCTATTTAGAATACAAAGTAATAGTAAGACAAAGAGACTCTAAAACTCAGAGTTACAGGCCATTTTTGTAAATTTTGGCCAGAGTGAATTTCTAAGATCTAATTCTCATTTGCTATTCAGTTCAGAGAATAGAATCTAATCCTGCTTTTATTTTGTTGTTTCCTTTTTAACCTCCATTATTTATCAATTTCTTGAAATCATTTGGTTTATTCACAGCCTCCTTTCAGGCTTCTCCCTCTAGATTATTTTTTCTTGGCGATGGGAGTGATCTCTGTGTAGTCAAACACCACTTTGTGCAGCTCCCATTGGGACTATTCACATATCCATATGTGCATGCAGTTCCCACTAAGGCTTGTCAATGGGACTTAACATGTGAGCATGGACATGAGAATAGACCCCTTGCTGGGCACTTCACTAAATGGGTTTTTTTTGATGTTGATCCAGATCACTCACAGCAAATGTTGCTGTTGCTAGAAATCACTGCATTTAACAGGACCACTGAACACAACCTCCCTTCTCATTCTCTCATACAGGAGCTGCTTGCTGAGGGTAAATACTTCATAGACACACAGATTCCAATCTGAGGTTATTGCATAAAATATCTTTATTCTGTATATTCCCTTCTGTTTGCAATGTAACAGTCTACCATTAAGCCTCCCCACTGATGGAAGGGCTGGGCTTTTTAAAGTGTGCCTTGGGGACTTGGATGTTTGGGTTCTGTCTGTGGCTGCATCTTGGCAGGATGTTGGGAGCTTTAACATTCAGTACTAATGAAAACAAATGGAAAGCTAAAGTAACTTTGAGCATTTCTGTTTGATTTCTGTGTACCTGTTTTTAGCATCTTTAGTGGTTCTCATAACTGCAGACTCCCCACTACACTGGTATTCATGTGCATATAAGTTAAGTGATGACAGAACACTTTCCATCATGAAGTTGAAGTCTTCAATATGTTTTGTAAAACTGATGCATGTTGTACCATCTGTAATCCCACTCCACTGCAATTCAGGGACATGCAAAAGTTGAATCATTATTATTTGCTCACCATATGAAAATAATTATTGATTTCAGTGTAATTTGTAACGAGCATGTGTCTAATCTGAAGAGGGTAAGGACCAAGTCAAGTTGTATTCTGTCAATCTCCTTTCTGCTAGGACCTTTTCTGCCTTTAAGCCACACTTTGAGATTTTGGAGGGTTGGTTTTTTTAAATGTGTGATCCTTGGAGATGTTTGCTGAGCTATAATTCTGCGTGCACTAGGGAGCAATGAACTAAAGTAAAATCAACCATGGGCAGGAAGCGCTGCTTCAATACCCAGCCTTTCAGCGATGAATTTACTTAGTTTAAATCTTCACTTTGTACCTCACTCTATTGCTTTCTGGCTTTTTCTAATGGCAGTAGAAGAATGAACAAGCCTATAACAGTGTACCATGACTCGAAAATGTCTGTTTTCCAGAAGATCTGGCCTCAATTCCACCAGCTACATTGTGGGCAGAACCTCATAGAGGACATTTTCCAAGATTCATGTTTTTGTCAGGCTGATTTCTTTCTGGTAAACCCAAACTAATTCATGTATGTCTAAGAAAGGTGCTAGGAAAAAAGAAAGTTTTAGTGTTACTGTTCTGGTAGTTTGTCCTTGAAAAGCTCTGATGATATCATGATTTGAAAGCAACAGCTAGGAGATTGGGCTACATCATCTGTTTCTTAAGAAATGCTTTATGGTAGCCTCAAAAATCCATCAAATCTGCAAAGCCTTTACAAACTCAAAAGTTTTCTAGCATTAAGCTGCTAAACTGGGTGCAGATTTTCTATGAAACAGGCACCATTTGGACAGAGTCTGCATCCTCTTGCTGGGGGTTTATGAACATCACTCTACAACCTTCTTTCAAACATCTGCTAACTTCTGGGTGCCCAGTCTTGCATTCCCAACCATGTCCTGTGAACATCCCCTCTCCATCTGCAATTAAATGCCATTTACAAAGCAGGTAATGAGTTAAAATAACTGTGCCCCTGTTGCCTAGTAGGAAGTATGTCTCTTAACTGGTCCTAATGGATGGCAGCTATTAGTTACTCCTACATTAAGGTGCATTCATATTGAAATTTTGCACTGAGATTACAATGCATTTGATTAAAATGCAGAAGAATTACACATTAGATATCATGTGGTTGGATGGAAGCATAATTTAGCTGAGTCTGCAGATGCAGTCATGCAGGTGTTGCTGTAATTCTGATTCAGTTGGTAAAACTGTCGATGTTCAGTGGCCCTCAATTCACATAACCATCTGTGGTTCAGTTCCTTGTGAAAGGAATTCCTTGTGCCTTTTATCAGATATGATATCATGGATTCCTGAGTAAAACTTCCGTCAATCACACAACACTTAAATGTCAGGTGTTTGGAGGGGAGGTTACAGACATCAGGTATTTCAGCTTGCATTTGTTAACCACAGAGCTAGTGTAAGAAGAGGATAAAAGCTGGATCTTTGTGGGAATATTTCCTTACTCCAAAGAAGGGTTATGCTTTCTTGTATAAGAAAGAATCAAAGTGTGCATTGTGCCTAATTTGCAGGTTTTGAAATTAGCCTTATGCATCTCCCTGCAAAATAGTCAGGTACCTGAAAAGCACTGTGTGCTTGAGGTTTTATAAGTAGAGTCACATTTTCTACTTAGGCCTGTTGTTGATAAATACAATCTTAACAGCTGCAACTATTGCTGGTTTGTTTGTTTTTTTTTCCACAAACATAATGATGCCAGTTACTTCCAGTGCAGAGCCAGGAAGCTGAGCCCAACATGCAGACAGGTCCACAACTGTGAGCAAAACATCCTTAAAAACATGCATATAGACAATTGTCTTGCTTGACTAAGAACTTTTTGAAGGCAGGAAGCTGTGGTTTGGAGCAAAAGACCATAGAAAATAGGTGAGGAAAGCAGGGACAGAGCTTACAGAGGCAGCTGTGGTTCAGCACAATGGTAGGGCTGTGGCATGAGGGTTTGCAGTGTAATACAGCTGCTGCCCTGCCCCACAGGTCTTTCCAGGCTGGGAACATCTAGCCCTTCACTACATTTGGAAGCAGGCTGATGTAACTTTTGGAGGATCAGAGACTTCTCATCATCAGAACACAGTGTGAAGCAATCTAGCTAATGGGCAGTTTTGTCTAGAAAGTCTTTGAGGTTTGAGCACAGTTTGAAAGAAAAAAAAGCAAGTCAGAATCACAGACGGTTTCCTCTTTACCTCAGGGGTCACTGTGTTTACACATTCTGAAAGAGTTACTGAGCTAATTTGTCAAAGATTTTTATTTTCTATGTATTAAAGAAAAATAAAGACCTCACAAGAATTTTAGTCACAACATATGGAAACAAGAAAAATCTGTCCTCAGTTGATGAAATATTTATTTATCATTGAAATCCCAGACATTTGCATCCAATGTAAGGGCAAGACAAATCTTACGTATAACCTCCTAGAGAATTCAGTTAAAAGCAGTTTTGGATACCTGTAAGTAATTATGCTATCACATTCTCTAACGGATTTAATTTGGGCCAAGTAGCAACTACTGTATGTCCAAAAGATAATGAATTAGAGCAATGCTTTGGCATATCCACATTCTGAAATGTTAGCAGGCTCTCAAGTGACTTGAAAAATGGGCTTCAATAAATGGGCAGGAAAAATATATGCAATTAAATTCAATCAATAAAGCTGTCCTTGACCAAAGTCCAAACATTAAAAACAACTCCAATTGAATTATGAGAAATCCTTTTCTGATTTTAACTAGATTAGTTTAATCACATGTGCACCAAAGTTGCGTGCCATTCCTCAGCAAGTTTATGGAAACAAAAAGGAATGTACTACTCCCTGTCTCTTGCTTCAACCCAGCTCTAGCTTTTCCTTAGAGAAGAGCCATTGTCTTGTTAACAAAGTCACTCATTCAGATGAAGATGGCAGAGTAGTGTCCCAGGTGCCAGCCCTAGTTACCAGCCTTCTCTCCTTCTCCTTCACTTCCACAAAACTCCTTGTTCCCATAACTACACAGGATCTTTCTTTCATCTTGTTGAAAAATAGAAATATTTTCAAAATCCTGAAAAGCCACTCAAAATGTAAAAACTCTTCCAAACCTCAAAGTAACTGGAAGGTTTTAATTCCCTCCTCCCCTTTCTCTCTTGAGCTTTTTTTCCTACCATACTGATACAGCGGAGAGTAAATACACTATCAAAATCAGAGGTGCTCCAAATTATGGCAAGAATAGAGCAAATGCCACAGACGTAAACAAACCTAGAAATAGAAATCCTTCAGAAGTAAAAAATAAAGGCAATTAAAAAGTCAGAAGCTTCTGAAGATAACCTTTTTGCAACAATCAGCTATTACAAACAACAGAGTATATATATATATATATATTCAAATCCTCACTGAGAAGTCCATCTTGAGACACACAAACCAGGGGAAATATGGGGACTTAAAACTCTGTTGAAGTTCCTGCTCTAGCTCCCCATTGCCTCGGAGAGAGCAAAAGTTCACCCATTCCCCAGGAATTCAGAAACAGCTGACAAATAACTTCACATAAGCCACAGAGCCACCATCTGGGAATCACTACACACGTCTACTTGCCTGCAGGAGAGCTGAACCAGCAACACCTGTGAGATAAACATTGCTCAGCTAGTTCTCTGAGCTGTCCTGTACAATGAAAGTATTCACTTAAATTCAGAGGGAAACTAGAATATTAGGTTATTTTAGATCTGACCTTTCAGCCATCAAGCACTTAAAATATGAAATAGATGAAACCAGGGAAATAGTTCAGAAGTAGTAAAGTGTTCGTGGAACTTTTTACTCTCTGGGGACTTGTGGTTTTTCTGCAATTCTTTCCAAAATCAAGACTGAATTACAACAAAATGATTTGCCTCAGATAAAGGACACTGGATCAGAAGCAAAGATATTTCCTTCACTACAACAAGAGAAGAAAAGCATTGCAACCAGAAAGAGGGTGTAAAAGTGTTGTAGGAAATGGCTGCAAGGTCCAAGACTTGCCTCAGTTTTCTTCCTGAGCTGGATCCATGTAGGTGGCTGTGCTCACCCCTCATCTGCGACAGCTAAATCTCTCACAGGGATGTAACTTTGTGACTCATTTAGAAAAGTGACTCTCTAATGCTCAGTCGGACTCCACCCAAAGCATGGCTTGTTTCAGAACATGGAAATGTTCATATGGCTGAAGCAATTGCACTGAATTTCAAAATTATTTGTCTGCTGCATCTGCAGGATGGCTTTGGAGACCTTCCAATGAATGTAGGCCCACAGAAGGGATCTTTACTGGGATACAGAGCCAGGTGTGACAAAACTTAACCATAGAATTATAGGAAATATTGCAAAAAGAATAAAATCACAAAGAGATGCTCAGTGCTGTAGTTACAAGATGAGGGAAATGTGCACTAAGTGTCCTGCTGACTTCATTTTGACCACATTGGCTGATAGTTCAATAATGTGTCAGGAGATCAAGTTGAGTAGGAAGACACCTGAAAAAGGCAAATACCTTCCTGCTGACAGTGGAACCTCTGCCTTGGACAATCTTTAGTTGTTTGCACACATACTGTGAAGCCCAGGAAGCTTGTATTCCCTTAGCAACCAAAGTTGGCACCTGTGATATTTGTTTTCAGCGACTGACACCAAGAGTTTGAACCTACATCTGTTTTACTGAATTATGATAAAACAGTATTAGTAACTGCAAAAAGCAGCTCTAATTTGGACAATACCATCCTGATCATTTGCAGCTTGTGCTGCCTGTGGCTTCATTTCACATCCCACCCAGAAAACAGGGGAAACTGTGTAACAGTAGTACATGACAAGTCTTGCACAGGCTGGGTCTTGACAGCTTGACCTATTCCCAGCTATAAAACTTGCTTGTGCAGAAGTTTTCTAACGTCTTTTATAGTTCATTTGTGAAGGATTGTCCACCTGGTGCCTTATCACAGACTGTGGAATGAGTCCAGGAGATGGCAACAACATGAACTGCTGTGGAGGGATAACAAGGACTCTGTTATGACTGGGAACGTTTGCAGTACTATAAATAACTCTATCAATATTGTGATAATGGCACTTTAAAGAGGTTCTATTTTACAAGTGTTGAATGTAAGAGAGACCACAGCTGTGCTCATTAATTCTGAAGTACGCTCCTCTTGCCCTACAATTTGCAGGTGTAACAATAGGAGTGTTGACTCAGTGCAGGTCTAGCTAGTGTTTGGATTAAAAAAAAAGGTCACAGTAGCATGATTAGTTCTTAACGAGCCTATATTGTGTTTGGCAGAGGGAAAGCAAATGATGATAGTTTAATTGAAAACAATAAAAGTCGAATGCAACTTTGTTACAGAATTTAGCTATACGTAAATAGCTTCTCCCCCCCAAAGAGCAAGTACTGTAATTGACAGCAGTAGATCTTTTGATAATTAATTGCAGTAAATTATCACTTGGCACAAAGAAGGCATAATTCTAATTAATTTGCAACCTTTCCAGCATAACACTGAATTGAAAATGGCACTGCTGTAATTTTTTTTTTTCCAAGTTAATATAGAACGGGAGTGCAAACAACATTGTGATGCTTTCTTGTGTTTTCCTTGTTCAGAGTTGAACAGGGGTTGATTCAGTCCTCCCCTCACAATTGCTATACCACGCAGAGATGACCCAAATGGGCAGGAGTTTCCTGCACAGTCAGAATTAATCTGCCACAGCATGGGATAATATAATTAGGTACAGAGATCCAGGCAGAGAACTGGTTCAGCCGGGGCTTGTCTGGGACATCGGTGCCTTGATTTAAGGACAAGCAGGGCTGTAAAGTGTCCCTGTGATTCTCCTGAAAAATCTAGATTTGATTTGAGAAGAGAGTATGTGGCAATGTGGATAGGCAAGACTGTTTAGGCAGGGCTAGGAACTACAATATCTGTCAAATTCATCAGCCTCCACCTTGTTAACAACTTAAAAATGAATTTTCTTTACCTCTGGGAAAGCAAATTCCCCTTGGCAACTGCAGGGCAGAGCTACATGGCAAGTCCTCTCAAGGAGGTGTGATGGAAGGAGCTCTGTTGAGGCAGCCAGCGAACAGCATAGGCAGCTTTTAACTCTGACGATTGCCTGCGTGCACTGGCCAACAAATCCATTTTAAGCAGGATGCTTCGTGAGTGCTTATGGATGAGGTGCTGCTCCTCTCTCATCAGAGCTAGACTTCACAGCAAAGCTCCCCTGCTAATGCTTTGTTAATGGAATTAAGATCTGGGCCCCAGTCTGTGACTTTGCACGCAGCCCACAACTCTTTCCATGCCCCAAAACTTCTTGGAGATAATATTTACCTCCTGCACATCAGTGTTGTGAGAATAAATTATGTTAGGGAAAGTATGTTGAGCTCCTTGGAAAAAAACAGTTACTAAATAAGTGCAAGTATTATCATACATTAAATCAGATCAGCTATTAAAAACAAGAACAAGTCCTCAGATCTGCAAGCCTCACTACATCAGTTTCTCCTTCCTTTGCTGATTACTGTTAGCCTTGATAATAATGAACTCCAAGACGATATTAGCAGCCTAACCTATACTATGATTTAATCTTGATTGCCACAGATCAAGGTTTGATTTAATTGCTCTAGAATTAATTAGGAAGAGAAACAAGTTATAAAAAAGTATTTTCACTCTAAATAAAGAAACTGTTTACATTCAATTGCAGTTCACGTTAGAACAAATCATTAAGCTATAAAAGATTACATCTGGGCTAGAATTAAAGTCAAGCCGATTCATTAACCCAAATGGTAGCCCAGAGATTACCAACATGGTATTTCTGCTTTGGTGATCAAAGGATCAAGGGATACATGACCAGATGACCCTAATTGAAGCAATCTCGACTGAATTTTGTAAATGAACTTGAAAGTACTAAGAAGATAGTCTCTAACTTCTGTCAATGTGGAGAATAAATTTGTCCTGCTAGCCTTACTTCATATGTAAAGTAAAGAAAAGGTAATGGCAATCCTTTATGCAGTACATAAAGCAGAATATTTTTCTTGAGTTATGGAGGAACCTTATCCAAATTGTTTGTAGTTGTCTGTTACAGCTTTTGAAATACAGGGAATTTACAGTCAAAAACTTCATCACTATTGCCCTGTCAATGACCTCATCACACCTGACCTATAGGGAGTATCTTCTGCTGGGTTGACCCATAAATCAGCCTTCATGCAAGGCCTTTCTCCCAAAAGCTGTATTAGGTATGATAGTTTTATTGTGTGAGCTACTGTTCACCAGGGACCAAGTAAAAGCTGCTGACTGTATTTCACTCGAGAGTGCAGGATGAACTTGAGCCTTGATCCCAACAGTGAAAGGCCACGTCTGTACCTCACTGAACCTCTGAACCTACAGGTTCTTGACTGTTGGGGAGAGCTGCAGATGCTTTGTCAAGGCAATAGCTGGAAGCAGAAACTCAGTTTGTGTTTCAAGTTTTAAATAAGAAAAATACACTTAAATGCCAGAAAATAATAGGAGTATGATTTCTTTTGAAAACCTGGTATAGACATTAGTGAAATTCTACATACCCTTCTGTGGAAAATCACTAGCGTAAGAACTTCCTGAAGACAGAGGCTATAATTTTTGTTATGAAAGGGGAAGAATTGGATGTGATAACTAGTGATGGACAAACTTCAAAAGGTTCAGGGCTTGTGCTTGGTTTGGATAACCGTCCAAGCAGCTTTGATGCATATCCAAAGCTTATCTGGACCTCCTGGGCCTGTAAATACTGGGATGGAAATCTTGCAAGAACAGGCTCCCTCAAGAGGTTTTTCTTTTTTGGTATTTTGGGCAAGTATTTTCTTGTCATGCTGGAGATACAACAAAAATAGCTATGACAAGAAATAAGATCTGTTCTTAAAGAGCACTTCATCAAGTCTAAATCAAGAATAAATAAAAAAGCTTCGCTTAAAATGCTTTCCACATCTCCAGACTTTCTTGGGGTTAAGAGGGGAAAACCTTGAAAGTAAATGGGGAGAAATGCATCCCAGTTCCTTCTGAAGTTTAACTGTTCTACAGCCATTTTGAGTTGAGTACTTTTTTCATTTTATCTATTTTGGTAAAATTGCTTCTGTGCATAACATACATAAAAGTGCTGTGCAGACTTTGGATGAACAAGAGGTAGATGAAGGTAGCAAGAATACTGGCATCTTCTGAAATGTGGTTTATGTATTTGGCAATTAAATAAAGCAAACCCAAACTGCCAAAGGCCAGACTTCCCACAAAACCTCATATGTTTACAGAAGTTCTGGTATGTGTGTGTACCTGTGTAAATTTCCCTAGTTCTCCATAGGCACAAAGTAGATTATAGCTGCTGAAACGGCTTCGCCTGGTTTTGTAGTGGAGATGATTTGGTTTATTTACCATAAAATGAAGTTATACAGATTAAAATTTCCTTGGATAATGAGGAGTGGACTACTAGAACTGGTAAAGGGGTATAGCCTCTCTCCTAGGCTGGAGCAACAGAAAGTGGGTAAAATCCTGAGAGATGTTTTCATAACCAGCTGGAGATGAATTTGTAGATTCAGTTAGGTTTGTATTTGGAAATGTGACCAAACTACTGAAGCCAAGGCAAAGCTTCCTATGTATTTCCTTTATCACTGCCAAACAATTAAAGCACATGCCATGCCTGAAGCACCAGCTTAGGCAGTAGAGAGTTTCCTGTGACTGTGTAACCTTGGAGGACGTGTAAACCTGTTGTCTCACCATACCATGCTTAGGCATGGTGCCAGGGCATGGGGCAACACCCTGCCCATTCTCAGCCCTTGGTGCTAACACTGAGAACTCAGCCTGCTTCTTAAAGCCGTGCAAAGAAAGTTTAGTAAAACAGAAGTAAAAGAGAAACAGAAGATACCCCACCGTGATGGCTGAGGAAGAGAAATTTTGTTCCTCCAGATAAGACTTGCAGGGGCAGATGCCCCAGATGAAGTGCTGCTACTCTTTTTTTTCCTAAACACCAGTATGAAATAATGATGGGGAAGGGTCAAAGGTGTGCCAGTTCATTTAGGCCCTGGAACCTTAAGTGTCAAGAGCAACCACCAGCTCAGCCCTTGTAGGTAAGTCACTGCAGCACATGGCAACTATTGTGGTAGCAAGACCAGACTGATCAGGGCCAGACTTCTTTTCAGAGCATAATGAAAAAACCTAGTGTGTGATGAGTTGAGCTTTAAAGAGTTCTGATGAGGACTCTAGCAGGTGGAGTGCACTGCTGAGCAGGAGATGATCTGCAACAAGATGAGGATTTGTGGTTCCTCAGTGCTGGGAAAGAAGTTAAAGTCCTTCGGACTTTAGATATCAAATTTGGAGTTGATGTCTCCTAACTTGTGGCCCAACATTATCCCTACATGGACACTGTATCACTTAACTGTGGATGTTATTTTAAAGGCTTTAGAAGTTGAAGTCTGCTATTTCCATCTACCTCACACGCTGAAGTCCTTGGCTGCCTGCATGTCTGAGCCAGAGGACCTGGACATGTTCTTCTCCCGTGGCAGCTGATGTCCTAATCCAGCTCCAAGTCAATGGGAGTGTCTCTGTTGACTTCAGTGGTTGCTGGCTGGGGTTTTGAAGAGCTGGCTGAGCACACAGAGAGCAAGCAGCACATGAGGCTCTCCCAAGGAGCATTGCAGCTCTTGTATGCTGAGGAAGATGCTGTAAGCCCAGTAAGCACAGTTTGGCTCTTTTGTAGTGGCAACACCTAAACTGACTTCCAAATGACGAGCATTAAACATCCTTGCTGTGTTAGCATGGAATGATCTCAAGTAAATGAGCACATACAAACTCAGCCAATGCACACAGCAAAAATTACCATCTGTGTTCAGGAAGCAACAAATCAGGTCTTACGCCATTGTCAGAACTACTTAAATTGTCATTAGCCAGGTCACCCTTTCTTTTTTTAGCTGCTGGGTAAGACACGTTTTGGCATCTTTGCATTCAGATGGATATATATTTTATCTTCAGTAGTGCATATGAAATCTAACGTATTAATAACTTGGAGAATAAATTTGCATCCAAGACTCTATTATTTTTATCTTGTTTTTCTTCTTAACCAAGTCACAAAACGAATACATTTTAATCTCCAAATATTTCAGAATGGTACGGCAGAATTAGGCAAATCAATTACATATTGGCAAAACAGCACTAAGAATAGAGTCCTCTACAGAGCTTTGCAAAAAGAGACTTTTCTACAGATGGAAAAGCTTAGACACAGAGTTAAAGTTAGTTCTGTAAAAAAAAGCACAAGAGGAAAAGGAGTATTTCAAATGTCTGCTCATGCACTTAGACTTGTTTCCTTGTTCGTTTTTTCCATTGGCCTTTGGCTGCCCCAAAGTTGCCAGAACATTGATTAGACACTACAGAAAAGGAAACTAGAGGAGAGATTCAAAGATAAACCTCAAAAGGTTTCAGGCATTCAAGGGATAAAGCTGACTGAGGTGTGTAAATACTGGAGATAACCAAAATGCAACTGAAGCCTTTAATGGGATCAAGGTAACAGCTCATCACTGGGAAGGCTTCAGTTTTCTGCTGTCCAAGAAGAGGCACAGAACAGAAGACCACCCTTGTCCTCACAAACCCCTAAGTCCAGAGGCAGATTAATGAAGAATGAAGAAGACTTATGGAGCCAAAACGACGCATATTTGTTTATGGAGAGATTTTAGAGTTGCTTGAGTGGGCCTATTCCTTATCTCACCTTCCCTGGAGGCAGCTCCTCCCTTTCCACGTGCTGCCTCCAGAGCCAAGGTCCCTGAGAGCAAAGGCAGCAAGTGGGGTGAGCTGCTCACTGCCATTCTCAACTTCTATGCTAAATTATACTCCTCTTTTTAGGTACTAAATGGGCAATCTGAATCAAGTTCATGCCTACCTCTACTAGTGACCTATTAGAGATGCTGGAGGTTCAGGTTAAGCACCCACCAAGTAATGAAGGATGCCCAGTGAGGATTGCCATAATTTAAAATCCTACTGGTAAATGTATAGACTGTAGGACAAAACCATTTGAGTCATACAGAGAACAGGTTTGTAGAGATTCTGTATGGAGGAGGATTGGTCAGTCAAGTGCTTCTTTTAGTTTTGAGCCTCATGCAGAGCTGTGATAGGGTTTCGTGAGGTAGGAGTCCCACCACCACATTTCACACCAGTCACTAACAGCTGCAAAATGTTGGCTGTGTTTTTCTCTGCAAGCCAGTGTACAGCTGGGCAGTATTCCTTACATCTTCCTCAAAAAAATCCAAAGTATCTTGGCAGAGGGATCTGAGTGCATGGCTGTGCAGGCAGAATGGCAGATGCCCATCCACCCTCAGAGCAGCCATCTCACCCAGAGCCACCTCTCCACACACAGCCACCCTGTCCCATAAGGGCAATGTGACTATCTCTGCTCCTGGCAAAATATGAAGCTGGACAAAGAAACTTTCCCTTTGCCTCAGGAAAGCCAATCTGTGGCTGGTCTCAACCAAGTGTCTGGTGACTTTTTATTTTTCAAGGCATGGTGATTCTAGGTGTGTTAACTGATGAACCTATTTCCTATACAGTCAGGAGCTGAAGGCAGATGCAAGTTGGGAGTGTTAATGTTTGCTGTTACATTCACTGATGTTCACTGCTATGCAGGTAGTGAAGAAAGTTGAGACTCAGTGTTTTGCTTCTGCAGCCCCTGGGATTTTACACCATGTTAGTAACACAGTTTGAGGGAAATTCACAGCTGAGAGAAACAGCAGGCTTTGCTGTATCTAAAGTGAGATGTGTACCAAATAGACAGTCACTACAACTGACTTTAGGAAGCAAGCTTAGGGATTTTCTGAAGTACATGAGTTGCATATTCTCAAATATTCAGTATTTATTTTTAGTCACCTTTTTGAAACTTCAGTAAATCATTTATGATGATTTTGCTACATAGCATCTAATACTGCTTGGGGGACATGTGCAGAGACCTAGAGGACAGAAGGCAGGAGAAGGAATACAAGCTATCCAGGAACTCTACAGAGAAGCTCCTTTAAAAATGGAAGGAAAATAATTTTAAAGTTATTTTAATCAGAATTTTAAGAATTATTAAGAGAAACTTAAATAACCAAGCCTTGTATTGTAGTACCTGCAGGACCATTTAGACACCATGTCTGAAAAACCTGGATTTCATTATGGATATCTGATGAGTCAATATATTTGATCTGTAGTCAAAAGGTCACTCAACTGAATCCCCAAACACAAGTTTTTTTATACGTATGGAGTAGTACCATAACTGCTTTTCTCCTCTTCTGAATAGCATCAATTGTAATGCTGTAACAATCTGTGGGGGTTGAGGTTTGGCAGCTGTCTGCCTGCTTTGAGCTACTTGGAGCTGCAGACCTGCAGCAGGGCCAAGCCCAGGCTCTGCCATTTGTGGAGGAAGATCTCTCTGAGGGCTCACAAATGTGGGGACTGAGCCACCAGAGATGGTGCAACTTGGTGTGAAAGCTGGGAATGGATGTCTGCAGACAAAATATAGGTGTCAGAAATAATAATTAAAATAAAAAAGCACCTGCTTTAAACTGATAGCTTCAGTTGGAGAAGGTCAGATAATGCCAGGTGATTGCACTGTACCCCAAGGGAGTGATCTTGTGGTGGGCAAGATGAATTGCTTCCTGGAAGTGCCCTTCCTTTCCTTAACTGCCAAGGCAGCTTAATGGCTTTTTCAGATTAGAAATCTAGTTTTTAAGCAGTAAAATATAACTGAGGTGAATTCACTCTTCATGCCTAGATGTAAGACATGCTGTTTTCAGTAGCTCTGGTATGTATGTTTGATGTCAAGACCTTTACAGAGATTTAGAAATGAAGCTGAAGCACAGATCAATAATTAAAAGGACCACAACTCCTAGGATCTGGATGGTGCCTCTCTCAAACCCTTGTCCTGTGAACCTTGGAAAAATCATCCTTGGCAGGATTTTTAAAGATGCTTAAGTATGAAGACCTATAGTTTTTCAAGTGATTCATCCAAACTGTAGGCTATCAGTTGGGCATATAAACCCTGCAGGGATTATTGCCCTTAATTCCTGGTCTCCATTTCCTTGTTTGCAACACAGGGCTAACACATACCTGCCAGGCAGGATTACTGCCCACAGCACTATGAGATCTTGGGGTGGCTACTGCTGCTGGTGGTGGTGAAAAGTGCAAACTCATCATGAATTTTGGATTGTCTTGCATATCATGTACTGCAGACAGCACAGCCCCCAGGCCCCATGGTGCTGACCCCAGAGTTCTGTGACAAAATCCAGAGCACAAACTGATCTGTGAGATCAGCTGCTCCCCTTCCTCCTGGCTTCTTACTGACTTTTGGTGCTGCCACTTCAATCAGGAGGAGCATCAAGGCAGACAGTACTTATTCTGCTCTATATTGCACCAGCACTGAAACATTTACTCTATTCATTAAAATGCAGCTTCTGAAGAGAAAAATAACTTGTTTTCTCTGGATTGCTGGAGTCAGGCTGGGAGCACTGTAACAGGAGCAGGCAGGCAGATGTGAGCAGGATTGCTTTCGTGCTGCTCGAGCTTCCCAGTCAGTTGCCTATCTCTCCCAGTAGATGATGCTAAAGTGCGATTGTTTTGAGCATCGTTCAGGAAGATTTTTTTCGGGGGAAATCTGAGGTGGTAGGAAGGCTTCTAGGGCTCAGTGCTGGAGCAGGAACATACAGCAAAGACCCTGGAAAACCTGGAGATCAGTTTGCTCCTGTCTTGTATTAACAGCTTGAAAAGTAACAGGTTTATAGCTCATGGAGGCTTTCAGAATTTTTAAGCAGACCATGACATGCCTACATTTACACGTGTGTTTCTGCAGTCCTTCCAGCTAAACTACTATGCCAGCATTGTGCTGTCTAATGTCATTTCTTGACTCTACTGCCATCAGAGACCTCCTCACCTTCATTTCCACACCATGTTTCCATACCTCTGCTCAGTGCAGTCACACCCATTCAGAGTGAACAACTTGGAATGAAATATTCAGCAAGAGTTGTAGCTTTCTGGTTGCTTTTGAAATGTGTAGTGACTTTTATTACTAGAAACAAAGCAGCATTTTGCCTGTAGATGCTGCCAAAGTTCAGATATGTTTAAGCTCCAGCCACTCTCTGGAGCCAAGAGAGGAAGTGGTTCTGGAGTGGGAAGTGTAGGCTCAGATGTGCATTTCCCTGGAATTTAGGAAAATTAGAGGGAGTTTGGCCTTGTCTTTTCTTCCATTAGAGCTTTTCTGAGGACTTCTAGGGCAGCCAACATAATTCACTCTGAAGTGAAGTTTTAAAGTTCAAAGATTCATCTGGAAGTTATTAATAAAAACAATAAAATCAGAAACTTAAACCCAGTAATTTTTAGTGAGGAAAAATTGCCTACATATTTTCAGCTGGATACTTTTTGTACTCCTATAGCTGAAAAGTCTTCTTTCTCCCTTTTTTAGAAAAAAGACAAATTATTACTCTCATTATGAGATTTCTGGGTTCTGTTGTAAAGACACCCTTTGGTTCTCAGCAGCCAAGCCATTAGTCCTGGACTGTTGTGCATTAGAAAACATGCACAGGCCCCTGTCTTCACAGACAATTTAGGGGAAAAAGATGTACAGAAAGACAAAACAATTTCTCTGGATCCCATGTGTGGCACGTGGAGAGGCTCAGAGGAGGAGTACTTCATTCCTCACCAAGTGCCTGGTCTGCTGGACCGTTATTGCTTCTACATTAGTACAGTCATCAATTATACACTAGGGCTGTATGATATAACACACTCCCCCCTTCCTAAATTCCTGTATGCAAACATAATACAAGTTGTCAAAGATCCAGCACTGATGTTGCCTTGTCCATGACTGATATGCTTCCTTGAGTCAGAAGTATATCCTGGGACAGTCAAGAATGTTTCAAGGTATATATGGATGGATTTGTTCTCTTCAAAGCCCTTGGACTGCAATCAGATTGCCTGAAGGAAACTTTTAAGAGCCTTTTAGTCTCTTTTAAGTAAAGAGATTCTGCAAATATGACTGTGTTTGCAGTTTTATAGCCACTGACTCTATTTGGTTTTCTTGAATTCTCTCAGGTTATTGTCTATTCGGTGCACACTGCAAGCAACCACTGCAGAGGCTCTTTAAAAAGTGGAGATGTTTTGTATTCCCTGCTCTCTGGAAATCACTCTCATCAAAGTGGGTTTCCTTCTTCACCCACTTTGGAAAAAAGGGTTATCAACAGGAGTGGGACAGATGGAAGTTTTATGGAAGGTAATGAGTAGGATGAACCCAGTTTTATGTGGGCTCTTATGGTAATAGATGAGGTGGAGACCAAGTGAGGTGGCCACAGAGCAGGAAAGTTTACTGACAGCAAAATCCAGGAGAGTTGGAAAACAGTCTGATGGGCTCTTGGATCAAATTCTGAACTGGGATTTTGTCACTAGGAGAACAACAACAAGGTATGCATGGGCAGAATGGGTGGGGAGATTCATAGAGAAACTCCAGGAGAGAGATCAATAATTATATTAAGTGGAGATGAATGTGAAGTACAGCATGGGAAATCTGACCCTGTTGTGCTCTTTCTACCATAAGTCAGGCAAAATATGAAATTCAGTATGTAAGAGCATACTGGAATTTTTCTCAGTTGTCTGTGACCCCCAATAACTTTTACAAGTGGAGTTCCTATTTAAAAAAGGATGGCAAGATCTTACTTCACTTTGGGCTTTTCCACTATTTGAGAGTACTTGGAAAAGAAGGACAAATATAGCTGATAAAGACTCCAAAGCAGCTAACAGCAATTGCAGAATGAATTACTTCAGAGCTGCACAGTGTTATCTGAGTAAGTATAAGGTGCTACCCTTTTAAAAACGGCCAAAGAAAATAAAATGGAAACCTCCAAGCAGTAGTATTCTGACCTCACCAAATGCTTTTGTCTAATTTAGCCTGCATTAGCAATTGTGTTATTCAGAAAATCCTGTGTAGAAGAGAAGGATTTATAGATAGCACTATGTCCTAAAGGGATTCACACAATGACATTACAAAATGCATTTAAAAATACATAATTATCACTTTTCATCCATAAATTTCCAAAGTGATATTTCTAAAAGGAGGACATTACCTAACTCCATGTGAAACTAAACTTTAAATCAACTGAGAAAATGTATGTGTTTGAAAAATGTTTATATTTGAAATAAGAGCATCATTTAACATCTCTTCACCTTTCTCTCATGCTGATTTATCTCCCAGATTTCTAGAGGTCACTCTTATTGGTAGAAGTCAACATTTGTTGTGTTTTGCAATGCAAAAATTCTTTTCATTCCCTAACACTAGAACAATATTTCATTGAATTGCTCTGGTTTATTAGACTAGTTGCACAGATGTCCTCTCTTCCTGAGCCAGATGTACAGAGTGCTGCTTCCAGCTTAGCCCAAACTGGAACATGTTGACAGAATAACATAACTGAGACCAGACATATTGCATTTTACACTAAAGGTCATGCATAAAGCACAGGCTGCATATAGCATGGGCTGGTTTACATAAACACACATTTGGTTCAGCTTTGGGAGAGAGATTACTGAAAGAATGCTTGGGGAGGACAAGCTATAAAGCAGTTGGAAAGATCTGACAGTTGTTGAATGAATTCCCCCCAAAACTGGTACATCTCTCTAAGAACAAGTGTGAGAGGCTCTGGAAGAGGAGGTGAGAGAAAACTCTCAGGGAAGCATTTCTGCTCAAAGTTCTTCCAGAGAGACAGGAGCTACTTTGTAAGTTTAACAGGAGATTTCCCCCAAGGACTTTTTTTAGCACAGCACCTTGCTCATACCTTTCACTAATGTAAGAGGAGTAATAAGAAGAGAAGAAGAAATCAAATTGCCTAACAAGGATATTAAATGAATGCAAGCAAGACCAGAATATTTTCAGTGGCTGCAGCATTTATTTGGGGAAGAGCTCAAGACAAGCATACATGGATCCAGCTGTTACAGATGAGGAAGGATTGTTCGGTAGAACAGCTACAACCTCAAATGCTTAAATTCCACACTCATGTGAGCTGAAGACAAGAACCTGCAGTAAGATTAATTTTAGGATGAAGGTACAAACCCAGATCAGGGCCAAAATTCCCAGTGCTTATTTGTTAGCAAGGTTGGTCTCATGTGGCAGAAATCCTTCACTAAGGCCATGCTCACCTCAATCCTGGTGTCAGAAGAGGGGGAACAAAACCCTTCTGAATTTTGGGATTCACCTGTGACTTGCAGGTTTTGGTGTGGCTTTGTATTTCCCCCCACCTTCCTCTATCAGGAAATTTAACTCATTTGTATTCTGATCTGAAAAGCTGGTATAAACACAAAACTTCTAAAGATACTGTTCAGTTTAAATAATCAGTGTTACTAAAGTCTTTGAGTTAGAAGACAGTATGGACTGTAAGTGCCAAGCATTACTGGTACTGCGACCAAATGAACAACAGCAAATGAGTATAAGCACACTGCAAAGGAGGAATGTCATTAAGGAAAGAGGTCCCATTTCAAGCTGCCAAATACAAAGGAGTGAGTCATTTATTTTCAGCATGAAAAACATTTCAATGTTGTTCTTTAAGTGATTCTGCTTATGATCATTACTCCTTAGCTAGCTGCTATAAATATTTCGGAGTGGTGACACGGTCTCGTATTCCCACCTAGAAATGTGGGAAAGGAGGAGTGGAAAACAGCAAAATAAAAACAGTTGAGAAAGGCATGTCTGGTTTGCCACATGCTAAATACAGTTGTCTTTGTTTTATGTATAGCTTTGCTTTTTTTTTTTTTTTTTTCTGAAGACATCTCTGTGTGTGGCACTGTACTGTCCCATGCTTTGTCATTACACTCTGGCCAAGATTTATGAGTTGATAACTGCCTAAACCCTGGATCACAAAACATCGTTTTTGTTCTCTCCTGACCTTAGCTGCGACCTCTGGGACTGCAGGCAGAGAAAAATGTGTGATTTTGGTAGAGTCAGGCAGGGTAATGCAATCTGCTGGCACTGCTAAAGCACAGCTTCATGTTTCTGTGACAGAGAGTACATTAAATTGGCCTGCAAAGGAGTTGCAAAAGGGTACAAGAGGTGGTAGGAGTTTCTCTCACAAACATTTCTAAGAAGTGCCCTATCTCAGTACACCCAATCACAAGTGAGCAAGTTTTGAGTTGGTAACCAGGTTAATTTAACACACAAGATTCTGACCCCTTTTTGCAGTAGTGATTTGAAACAAAACTGTAGAAATTTATGTTACCTGAGGTTTTGGAGCAAAACGTGTGTGTGGATACACATATCTGCTTATTTTATTCCTTCTAATGCATTTGCTGTCAATATTCAGTATAATATGCTACACAGGATAGGCTAGTCTCTCCCTGCCATTCTCTCACCTGACTGCCAGACCACCCTGCCCTCCTGCATCACAAGTTCTTTTCTCAGGTGCTGCCTCATCTAAACAACAGATCTGTCTGCCTCCTGCAACAGAAAATCTTTCAATATACACTCACACATGGCAAACAGAGCCTCTCTCTCAGGTAGGGTTTACAGAAAGTGATAAAAGTGATGGGAACTATATGAAGATGAACCCATGTATTCCTACATGTCCAGTCTATTGCACAGCATGAAGATTTTCAGTGTGCTCAGCAGAGTCAGATGTGGATTTGCCAAGACGCTTGCCTACATGAAGTCTTACTGGGCAAAGAGCCTAAAATCCAGTGCAACATTGTACCCTGAGGCACAGCAAGAGTCTGTTACTTCAGATTCGTACTAATGTAAGGTTCTTGAGATGTTTAACTCTCTGAAGAGGTATCTTAGGATCATAGAACAGTTCCAGCTGGAAGAGACCTTGAAGATCATTGAGTCCAGCCTTTGTCCCAGCCCTATCAACCCACTAAATGATCATAGAATCATAGAACAGTTCCAGCTGGAAGAACATTTCACGTACCAACACATGAAAATGCTTTATAAAGCAATACATTAACTTGGTTAATACTAGAAAATCTTAACTTTCTTCCAGTTTTCATTCACAACATTTAATTTATCAAAACTTTTTTCTTTCAAAATACAGAAAGTTATTGGCAACAAAAAGTCACCTAGATTTTCTTGTATAAATACAAGAAAGACTCTTCTTCCAAAGAAGCTGCATGAATTAGCTGAGACAGGATCATTAAGAGAACATGGGTTTGCTGAGCTCTCTAAGTGACAAGGCTGTGTAACTCACCTGGCACACTCATCCGGCAGATATCACTTTGATAGCAGAGGAAATCTTTCCTGCTCTTAGAAAGACTGAGACTATGATCTTCCCTTTGGAAAAGAGGGGGAGGCACATGTCAGGGACATGGGGGCTCAAGAGGAGGGCTTGCTTTCTGCTGAAGTCTGTTATTTACTGCATACATGAGTTTACCAATCAGAAAAATTGGTAAAATAACCATGTAGAGAATTGGCAAGTCTTCATGTGAATTTACCCACATATATCTACTGCTGGAAATGCAAGGTGTTGCAAAAGCCAGGGCACTTTTGATGGGCTATGTGGCCTTTTACCTTGCTGATTCCAGAGGAAAGTTGGCTCAGGTTATTGGTGATGAATTTTTCCCAGCTGATGGTTGTTTAGAGAAAAGCAAGAAATGACTCAGGGCTCTGAGGAGACTCTTGCCTCTGCTAGTTTGAAAGCTGTAATTCTGGTCCTGTCTGGAAGGGACAGAGGAGAAGCCCAAGACAAAATGGATGCCGCAGAGGATGAGCCCCTTGTGGCACAGGCATCTTTCTGCTAAGTATGAGATAAAGATGATTGATGAGGTCAGTGTGGGATCCCTGCTCCATCTCTACCAACAACTTCAGTACATGTAAAGAAGAAAAACTCTAGTCTCCAGCTCTGCCACTCGAAGAATTCTTTGCAGAACTATGTTTATTACAAAATAATTATAACTGCAAATTAGGGATGGGGGTGTTCTAGCACCTCCTTCCATCTCTCTCATATGCATCTAAAATAAAAGTAGCATTGCAGAACTATTGTAACCTTCTGTTACAGGTTCAAGTCAGAAATGAAACTGAGACAGTAGTTTAGTTAGGCACAGACACTGTGTATGTTGGCTTTTCTGCCCATTTTCTTTTCCCAGCAAGCCTATTTTCTGCGCTAAGCAGTCCAGTGTTTGTAGCAACTTTAAATAAATGTACAACCTAACTAGAATGCAGCTGATCTTATTCACACTAGGCTTTTGAAACGCAGCTTTTGGCCCCCAGGCATACCATTGTCCTCAGCTCCTCTTGATAGTGATGCGGGTCCTGAAAGAGGAGCCTAACTGAGGTCTTGAGATACCCTTAGAGCATATCTAACAATCATGATCTCTACTTTTCTAATGACTGGAGTCTTCAGCAAGGAAAGGGGAAGTATTGAATGAAAAATATTACTGTCAGGATATATTTGACTAACTCAAGTATTTTACTGACTGCTTGAAGGGGATCAATGCATTAAATAAGCGTAACTGCATTAGAAAAAAAAAAGAGAGATTGTTACATGCATTCCTTTGTTTTATGTTCATGCTGTATGTTTTATGTTATCTGCAATTTGTTGAGCTGGTTAGGATTTAGGAAACCCTTGAGAAAGGAAATGATCTTGAGATTTGCAATTTATTTATAATACAGATTCAGGAACTGAAGCTAATTTGTCTAAGTATATGGTGACATAAAATTTGAATAAAACGCAAAAAAATAATAGGGACATATATGTAAAGTAGATATATTAAAACTTATTTAAGACTGTAAAGAATAATTTAAAAGGAGGAAGCAAATGCAAGACTAAGCAATACAATATATAGCATACATGTACCTGGGCTTTAAGGGTAGTCATGATGGCTACACATAGCTACACTTCACTGAAGAATTCATCAAGACAAGGAATTCATCACAAACCTTTTGCACAGATTTGAGCAGGGTACCAAAGGGTTATGCTCTATGTGTTGTAGAAACCACACAGGTACCTATTGATGTTCCAGGTGTGTATTTATGTTCTGAATCCATTATTGGAAATTAACACATCTAAGACCTACTTTTCTCAAACCACTACACAACGAGAATTTCACCTTCAGCTCCCTGTATAATTGATGACATCCTTAGCCTAGAATTGCAGGGATCTCAATATAGATGTGCATGTTTTAAGGGCTTCTGGGTCATCATATGGTCAGCAATGTATTTCATCCTGTGGTTAATCCCATGCTATGTTTGCCTTGAGGCTTTGTTTCAAGGTCTTGATTAACGCCACTGCTCCATGCCTAGTTAAGCTGGCAAAAGCCTGTTCTGCAACCAAAATGGGTTTCCTGTCCCCCTGTGCTCTCCAGATGGTTGTTCATGTTCCCTCCCCCTGTGTGGGCACAGGTGTTTCTCTGACCATGCAGTGAGAGACTAGAAAAACTGATCTCAGTGAAAATTGACCTGGTTCAAAAAAGAAATGCCTGGTTTTCAGACAGGCTATTTCCTTGGCTGGGTTCACTGAATGTCTGTGAGGGGGAGAGATGGTGAAGTGGGAGCACAGTGGACACCCAGGGCTGAGAGAAAGAGGACAGGCCTCCTCCTCTGCCCAGCTTCTCTGGAAGTATGGGAAGTGCAGTCTGAGAATATTTAAGCAGTATCCAGGTACCTGTATCCAGTCGGATCATGGACCTTTCCTCCTTACAGATCTGCATAATGAGAACACTTTACCCTCTACCGGGCTGCTGGAGGAGCAGCTCCCACTGAGACTATCAACCATAAAAGCAAGTCCCTTTGGGATTTGCAACCACTGTTTGGTAGATATTGCCAGGGCATAAGCTCCTCCCTCAGGGTGAGGAATTCTTTATGATTGAAATAAACCAAAACCCTGCTGCTAAATAATTTCTAATTTTAGACCATTTAAACCTTTAAAACCCTTTAACCTTTAGAATCTGAAAAGGTTTTCTCACTGGTGAGTTTATAGGCTGCAGAAATATATCAGCTGTTGCATTAGGAACAACTTGATGCTTCCACACTAAAATCCTAAACTCATAGGCTCCTATAGACACTGCAGTTCCCTTTTGTTTCCCTTTAGTTAGGAAGAGTCAATTAATCCCTAAAGGCTGGGTTCACCCCACCAGGAAAGACCATCAAGTTTGAGAAGTAGATGAAAAGTTTGGTGACACTAGCTTGCTTGCAAATGCCTTTTTTCAGGAGTGTAAGTTATTTTCCCACCCTACATCACCTAGAGTGTCCATGACAAGACCACAGCAGAGTCCCCCTGCATTATGTGACAATGACACATCTACCTACGTGATGGCATCATGGAGGAAAGGGAGGTTGTACATGGTTGTCAATCCCAGCCAGATGTCAACAGCATTTCCTGTTACATGATTGACTACATGCAGCAAGTAGATGCTACATGTGGTCACTTGACCTAGCTTTTCTCACTCATTCAAAATGACAACTGGATAGAAGCATTTCACTAAAGTGACAGCTACAGCTTTGGTCAAGTGTAAGAGGCAGAAGCTGTGTGGCTCTTGAATGACATCATGAGCAGCCACCCTGCCCACTCCAGCCAAAAGAACTACCCTGTCTTGTTGTTTTCCAAAAGATGACTGAGTGGTAAAGACCTTCTTGTATGCACTAACACGTATCTTCAGCATTAGGCAATGCCTTTGCCATGTTAGGTAGAATCCTACTTTCACTTGTGGCTTTTCTGTGTGGGTTCCCACACATCCTTGTTGTGGTTTGCTACCTGAGTTAGGCCTCAGCAGGTTTTGTCTATGAGATCATGTTTACTTTCGGATGGCTTGGCACAATGCTTTAGAATATGAGATAGGTTTTGGGCAGGAAGCAGCATCTCCCACATACAGAGTGGTACCAAAGCTATTCTGGTGACTGGTATTCCTGTAGAAATGAAAGGACATGAAGATGAACTGCTTTTTCCAAATTATTGGGTTGATGATTTGCATTTTAGCTGGGTCCTGTCCCATCTCTAACAGTAAACTCTGTGACTTGAAGTCAAGTTGATCTTTATCCCTTATAAAGATATATTTGAGGAAAAATATTCTTATCAAGTACCAAGAAAATGGCTCTGCATTCAACAGAAATGAAGAATATAATTGTACAAGCTGAAGTTGATAATTTGATTAGTTTGTGTAAAAGAACCTGTTGTAAAACAGAGCTTTCTACCCCAAATACTGACAAGGCTTCTAAGGGTAAGAAACTTGGTTCCATGACATCAAGGATCACTATTTCTTAAACACCAAGCAGATGTTAGAGGAGAGGCTGGCAATATGTTTTTGGACTCAGGTGGACTCCACAATACTCTTTTGGTCCCTTCTACTCATTTTTTCTGTAGGTCCAGAATGACACAAGCTTCTGTTGTTGAAGCTGCTCCCACCCTTGGCAGCAAAGCAGTATGCACAGAGGACATCCTCTGCAGCTCCTGTTGACAAGGACTGAGACTTGACTGACTGTGGTGTCCTTTGTGCAGGGCTCTCTGCTAGCCTTGCACTCCTTCTGCCGTGCAGAGATGCATCGCTGGTACCTGGAAATGATGCTGGTGTGGAAGGTTGCAGAGCCAGGACACAACCTGCTTTTCCTCTGATAAATCCATGTGAGATGTTTTGATTAGGTGTGTAACAGAGACCTCTGTATATTTACACCCTAACACAATGTCTGAAACACACCAGAAGGACAACCTCACCCCCCCAAGGTGTTAATAAAACTTAATTAAACTTCAGTTTTTTTTCTTAAAACAAGAGAAACTGCAACAGGGCAAAAAGTTAAAGCAACTAAGAAATATATCATAAGATGAAATGGGCAGAGTATAGTAAGTATTGAGGGAAAAATAAAACTTCTTGAAGTCTTTGAATGTGCATTTACAAAAGAGAGTAAAGGCAAAATCAGTCATCCAGACTGCAATAACTGGCTTCATTTACAATTTTTTGTTGAAGGTTTTTTTTTGTTCCAAACAGCTATTTTGGAAATCAAATGCTCTTTTGGCTCTTCTGTTTTACCTGCATTTGAGGTAAAGCATGAAACTTCCTCTAAATGCCATCCCATAGTAGTTCATCCTTAGGATACTGTTTTAAACATAATTGAATTGCTGGGGTACATTAAACATTGCAGTGTTTTAAGCAGGGGAAATGATCTAATGATGTGGTCTTTAGGACAGTTAATTAGCCTGGCGTGTATGAAAGTGTAACAAGAACACCACCTACTGTAAAAGTGAATGTTCTACACTCTGAGCACTAATTCCTCATAGCTTTACCCTGCATGGAAATCCTTAACCCCTTCTTAGTCAAATGTTTTTAGGCAAAATTGTGGAGTTTGGAGCTGGTGATCACAGCTCTGGCCAACATCAGCCAGAGGGAAAATAAATCACAATCGGTTTAAGGATCAGGAGTGATCATTTCTGAAAAGATTATTCTGGGGTCTGATTCATTTTCATAATGATGATGGATTTTTTTAGCTGGAAATAGTAAGGATTTAAATAAAATTTTCTGGCGATGTCAGCACAGTTTTTAGCAAATTGCTTGTGGTGACCCTGATGCAATATTGCTCTGAGGCTGGCTTGATTTAGCCACCGTAAGATGGACTGTAAATGACAACATCTAGCACTGTCACCCTAGCAGAGATAGCATAGGTCATGGTGCAGGGGAAAACAGCATGGTCCCTTCACAGCTTGTTAGCTTTATATTTTTGAGAAATGAGAGCAGCATCTGCATCTCCTGTGCAGCCTGAGCCAGGTGCAGCTCAGTCCCACTGATCCCCTAGGTTCCAGGAGCTCTCAGCACCTCACAGACAACTGCTGGTGTTTGGCAGAATTTGCTCACTTGCTGAAGTTTTGCTCAAAGCAAGGCAGGTCAGAAGCTTCTTGAAAAGGCCTGTAGCCTTGGACCACCCTGAGTTCTCAAATCACCAGCACCAGCTTTCAGAACTTACACAAAACTTAGTCTTAGTGTTTCATGGGAATATGTGCTTCATCTTTCAAGCTTTGCCTCTTTATCTTGCAGTAGCAAAGCCATGATATTTAGTGACTGTAATAACACTCCAGGGTTGAAATCCTCAGCCCTTGGGGATCTTTGCACCTCCTATGGAAGGCACCTACAAGTAGCTATAAAAGACCACAAAGCTCCTTATTTTCTGTATTGCTGGGTCAGTTGTGAGACAACTACATGGGGTGATAACATATTCCACTAAACAGACCTAAAAAGGAAAAAGAAAACTGATGGGGTGAAACAGTAAGGGAATTTTTAAGGGAACAAAGCCTAGCACTGGCCTTGCTTCAGGCAATAATGATACTGCTCTTGCTTCCAATAACCCCTGGTTTTACTCAAAGTCACTTTCTGCTTTTAATGTCTGCTGCTGAAAGTGTTTAGCATGGCAGAATTCTCTCTTCCAGTCAGAGAGCAGCTCTGGTGTTTTGCAGGCGATGCTGGGCGCTGGCAGGGACAGGAGCATTCCTGATTAAACAAACTCCCTAATAGACCAAGTCTTGCACTGCTAAACTCGCACGCATTATTGCACAGGAGGCCAAGCATATTTCAGCCACGATGATGGAGTGGGCAGCACTCTGTCAGATCAATTATGTACAAGGCCCATCTTCTCTATGATTCCCTCGATTTTTCCTCCTGACAGTTCACCTTGTGCCCAACCTTCTGTTCTCATGGAGAAAAACCTGCAGACAATAGAAAACCTAAGGCTGTTTTTCCTCGCTGCAAAATGGCAGAAAGTAACTCTTTCCTGGCAGGTTCCTCATGACTTTTCAGGCAAATTTATCTCCCCCACTTTAGGGGATTTATAGCCTATTTCTTTCTTTCTTTCTTTTTTTTTTATTCTCTTTGGTAATGCTGTGAAAGCAGTGAATGCAGTTAGGCTGTTGGTTCCCAGCCGGGGTCCCTGTGTTGGTAATAGCACTGCAGCTGGTGGCATGCACTCCAGCCTGCTCCATCTTCAATGAGGAGCTTCTGTGCTCAGACCCTGCCCATTTCCCATCCCAGGGCAGGAGGGTCCACACTGGGGTATGGCCTAGTCCATATCCTGGCCGTGCAAACGGCACTGAAACTGGGCTTAAGTAAATATTTCCTTTCATTGAAGAACACGACACTGCCTGGAGGAGAGGAGTACTAGGAGAGACTGTTCAGTTCCCACTCAATTATCTGATACAAGTGGCCTCAACCATTTATAATCAGTTCTGTCCTGCAGTATTTAATTCAAAGAATGAATTTGAATTTACTAAATGAGGGTCAGTATCAGCTCATACTGCCTGGACTAATTCAAAGCAGATTCCATGCAAGTGAGGTACTGAGTACTAATGAACTGAGTGGTGTGAACTGGGGCAACTTCAGAGAAGAGAACTAGTCTGAAGCTGATGCCTCATCTTTCTCTATCCTTTAAGCCAAACAGCACAGCTGAGCCAGCAAAACAAGCTCTGTTTGTACCCAGGCTGAAGAAAATCAGGAAAACACAGCAAAGAGAGAAGTTGTTGCTGAATGGCTCAGGCAAAGTTTCTTTTATTCCTTCTGTGCAGAAGAAGGAGGTATTAAACCTCAGTTGCATGCGAGCAAAACTGAAATCAAGCTATCAAACACACTATTATAGGTGGAGTTAGATTCCCCATGTATCATGAATAGAAATTGTACCAAACTGAAACAAAGCTCAGACAGATGCATATGTACAAAGAGAAACCAGAAAAGATGGCTATCAGGAAACTTCTGGAATCATTCTGACAGGTGGTGGGAAGCCTGGGACCCTTGGGATTGTCTAAGCTATCCCTGCAGATAAAGCTTCAGACGAAGAGTTTTGCCTTAGCTAAATTGTTAAAAACAGCTACTGTTTGTGATGTAAGGGGAGAGAGCCCCATGCCTCCCTGCACAAGATAGGAGCTGCCTTGAAGTTGGTGCAAAGAACATTAATGCAGCTGGAACAGCTTGGGAATGCTGACCGCAGCCCATGCTCCAGGGAGCTGAGACTGGAGACATTGCTCCAGCCAAGGATAAGAACAAAGGGTTTTTTTTGGTTCAGATTAATATCTTCTCTAGATGCCTTGTCTTCGTAGAGAGCTAACTTCCTTTTCTAACTTCTGTCTTTTCTGATCAAGACTGTTGGCTTTTGATAGGGCAGAAATGAAGCTGTTTTTCTACCTGTGTCACTTGAACCTGAGGAGAATTCAAGGTCCTAATAAGATGGGTTTTCCACATAGTCTTTCTTTCCTTCTCACCATTTTCCCTTTTACTTTGATCTGCTCTCACTTTCCAATCTCACTTGTCTCTCCCTCTGTAATGAGAATACTGATAGCAGATATATTATGTGATATATTGTGTCAAGCAGCCACAACACTGGAGGATCACTGTGTTATAGAATAAAGGCCACACATGGCAAGTGGCAAGAGTCTTCCATGAAAAGTCATTACATTCTCTGATTGAGGAATAACGTTCTCCAAGACAAAATGAGCATTTTTTGGTCTCTGATACACAAACAGATTTAAAAAGGGAGATTGCACTCAATGAAAATCCAAGCTTCAATAGCTAAGAAATCTGCAGTAAAATGTTTTCAAATGTACACTAGTGCCACTACAGAGTACAAAATATTTTTCATAGCTAGCTGTTTCTACCAATGACTATACCAGAAGCTTTCTAAAGAAGGGTTCTAGAATGAGCAAGATCACATCTTTAAAGACACCTCATGTATTTTTAGCAACAAAGAACCATTAGTTTTTTCTCAGTGAAAAAGGTCAACACTCAATGTGGTCTCTGATATTTAAGGTTTTAGTTGGAGGCAAACTACGTAATGGTGGTGCCTGATGGTGTAGTGCTCTAAGTGTTGTTAAGGCTGACTGCACACAGCCTAAGTCCTTAAATCCTTTTACTTCCCACTTGGGCATATTTCTATAATAAATACCTAGAAATTTTTGACCTGATCTCTAACCATAATCCAGCCCAAGGAGAACAGTGAAAAATCAAATCAGCCTGAAGCTGCTCCTGAAACAGAACATAGCTCACCTGAATATTTCCCTTTATCAGGCAGAGATTTGAGAAGATGGAACCCTGCTGCAGAACCTCACAATTCCAGCTCCTAACCCCACTGCTTTTCTGCTGGATGCACCACTGAAGGAAGGGGCCCAATAACCTAGATTACTGGCAAATATTCCCATCTGACAGCTCACTATCTATCTGACAGCAGTGCTGTGACAACACGTCTGGGTCAGATTCAACACTATTATGTAAGCCACCAACCAAACCTTTTTTTGAATACATTAAAGGCTGCTAAAGTACAAAACCCACCCATGCAAACCTTAAAATGTAGGGAAATATTTGGCTAAGGAGAGCTTTTGGACACCCCTTTGTGCCCACACATTGTAGCAAGCAATCACACTGAGATACAGCCTCCACAAGAAACTCCTTTGCATTTTCTGCATCCAAGAAATGTAACACATGCCCAAATTCCTCTGGCAAGAGGAACAAACCTTAACTCTGACCTCAGTTGGAAGCTGGCAATGCCAGCTTTGAAGGGGAAGTTCCGACTGCTGGTGCCTCTTGGGTGGAAGCAGGGACAGGAGGAAAATCTGTTCTGGCAAAAATCTGCCTAGACAATGTGTTTTGTTTTTGTTTTTTTCCCAATCTACAGCATAATACCCAACATTTCCTAAATTGCTAGTTTGTATCGAGGACTGGAAATGCCATCTCTGGTTTCCAGGAAAGGGATGAAGGTGATAGAATTCAAAGTGAGGGATCCCTGACCCTTTTGGCAGAGCTCTGGTAGGTTTTGGCCAGTGGTACCAGACAGATGGTTGGTGTGATTGGAAGCTCAGCCATTTCTTCTGGCTTGAAATTCTTCCTTAGCGCTTCTGGAGCTTTTCAGCTGAATTTCATTTCTGACTTGACCATTTTGAGGTTGATTTAAATAGGGCACTCACAAGCAGAAAGAAAGGTCCTCACAAAGTGCTTTGTAGCACTTGGAGTTGTTTTATATTAGTACCTCGGAGGCTACCTGTGCAAGCAGTGTTTCAAAGCTCCTGAAACAACTTTTCACATTGTTGGTTGATCCTGTACTGTAGCCATTTACCAAAACCAGCCATCAATCTGTCTTGAACAGAAGTGGGGACACAGTGGAATTGGGAGGGAAACCGCACTTGGAGATGCCACCTTCAGAGCTGCAGGTTATGGCAGTGGGCCTGGATGCTCTCAGGTTTGAATGGCACTCAGCATGGCTGGCTCCAGGCCAGGCACAAGGGTGGCCTGCGAGACACATTCCTGCTTGGTCAAGGGATCTCAGCTTCCAATGAGCTATCAATCAGGAGGCATATTTCATGCCCTCAGTGTTGTGTCAGTGTCACCAGTTCCTGCTGAATTTGGAGCTCAGCAGTTCCTGGGAGCTGGGAGCATCTGCCCGGAGGCTGGATATTGCTTATCAGCGTCTTGGTTCTATAGGAGGATCCAAACTCCTGCTAAGCTGTTACTCAAAGACTTTCTTGGAACTCTGCCTGTGCAGCCTGGAGGCATTAGCAGAGCTCATAAGGTGTACAAGACAAGAAGACTGAGCAGAGAAAACTACTCTAGTAGGAAGCACAGGAAGGAAGAGGCTTCATGCTAATGAATTGGCCTTAGTACCATCCCACAGTCATTAATAGGACAATTGGCAACAACCATGTTCCCATGATGCTCAAAAGATGCAGTGACAGGGAGCTGCTCAGAGAGGGCACAGATGGATGTACCTGTGAATATTGTACCAATTCCTCAAGTTAAAGCAGAATTTATTATTTACAAGGTCTGTCCTTCCTTTAATTAAAACGTGACATGGTGACAGATCTTGTGCAACACCATCAGGGTTGGTGGAAGTAATTTGGATCTGCAGACTTTGCAAATCTAAGCAGACTTTGACCCCGCTGGTTTTAAATGCTTCAGGAAACCTATGCTCCTCATGCAGAAAAAAAAGTGGGCCCAATACTAGATTTCATCATATCCTCATCATTCACTGTGTAAGCAGGCAAAGAAAACACACATTGTGCTGTTTTAGAAAGGAATACTCTCTTTGGGGCTACCAAGTAAGAACACCAAGTTTCATCTATCTGATGGTCAAGGTATTTGATTATTTGTAGAAGTCTCTGTGACACAGCACTGCTGTGGCCTCTATGAATCAGAGGGTGATGGGAAAGGATGTTTATTTGAAACTCTTGTCTCCTTTAGAAGCCCACATCATCTCTGATCCTCAACAACCTGCTTCCTCTCTTCAAGGTCTTTCCTGCTTAGCCTAGTTCCTGTACTCTAGAGACCTCCTTGCCTAGAGTCTGAGGAGGTTACACGTCAGTATACCTAAAGAGTTAGGTTCAAGTATGAGCCCTCTGACAGAGGTGTAAGTTATCTGAGGTATGACTCACATGTGAAAATATAGTTATCTGTGTTCTTTTAAAATCAGCAACTGCTGCTGCTGGTTAAGAAGAAAATCTTTTAAAATCAGCAACTGCTGCTGCTGGTTAAGAAGAAAATCTTGCCCATCAGCTGTACCAAGTACCTGCAGTTATACCTGATTCAGACTGAGAAATGAAAGCCTTTCTGAAGAAGACCTCTGCAGAGCCACTGATCATTACAAGAGAAAGTAGGACCAATGTCTGAACTCCTGTATAACACAAACATCCACATCAATGGCTTTTTAACCTCAAGCTTATCTTGTAGAGAATCGTTTGCTCCGAGTATCAACATAGCTAGATGAACTACTTGTAGGCATCTTATATCTCTTGATAAATCTGTGAGGGAAGGAGATTTTGCCTCTCATTTTTAAATACTTAGTCAGCTTTCATTTTTAATGGACATCCACATTCTTGCTCTCTAAGCAAGAGGAATGGAACTCAGTACAAAAAGAGGGAAAGACAGAAGAAAATAATTTCATTTCTGTTACTTTAGTTTCAGTAATTTTATTAGTCACTGCCCCTGTGCAATCACATACTGCTTTGTATTACCCCCTTTCCTGTACTAGCTGTACTCATAAGAGTAAGAGGCACAGTGGCCCATGACTGGGTAGGTCAGCATTTTTTATTTCCTTTCAGCTCACTCTAATGAAAAGCACATGCATCCAGTAAATCTTGCCTTTTCCCTTATTAAACCAGTCGATGTTCATTACTGAGGTCTGTGCCTGGCTGGGTGGGAATCAATAAGATGATCCTTTTAATCGCCTTAGTAATCAACAAGCTATTTCTTATTTCAATCATAGCCCAGCAGTCATTGAAATCCCATGATTTATCTGCATTACACATGCACTCACGCACACTCAGAGCAGAGAGGTTTTATGTGTGGATGAAAGACAGAGAAAAAGGATAAATTTCACATTACGCTTTAAATTATTGACCAGAGAAATACCCCCAATTTTATTATTTACTTCCTAGTAACCAGCAGACGCATGCCTGAGATGACTGAGTGGGAGTTAGATATGTCAGTGCCTGCAATGCAAAGGATGAAACTGCACAAAATAAAGAGATTTAAATACAGGGAATGGCCAAGAGGTTCATTATGCCTGTCCTAAACCCATCTTCCTGATTTTTCCTTCTCATTCCCTCTTCTGCCTCATCCAGGCAGAGAGCACAGCGCTGCCAAGAGCACACTGTGCTGTGAACTGACTGAGTATGTTTCTGCTGTGTAACCATAGGCAATTCTTGCCCCTTGGTGCCTCATCTTCCCCAACTGTAAAATGAGGATAATTAGCCAGATTACCTTTGTAAAAAACTTCCAAGAATATTATTGTGCAAGAGCATTAGTCCTGGATAAATCATGACTGTACTTCAGACATAAATTCTGCTGTCTCCTGGAGTCCTCCTGAGCCACATGTTCTGTCCTATGAGCCTCATCTGCACTACAAGAGGATAACAGCACATTCAGAGCTAGGTGAACTCTATCTGCACTCTCCTTTACATGCTTCTCCTTCCAGGGCCTACACATACAAATACTTTACTCTCTCGTTAGTGCTTTGATTCATCCTGAATCTGTTGTGCACACAGAAGTCAAGGAAGAAAGCCACATGACAGCAACAATGAGAACGGCAGTTTGAAAACTTCCACTGCTGGAGGGGTTGTTCACACAAGCTTTTCTCAGCTGAGAAACTCCTGAGATGATATTAGGGCTTGTTGTCTGAGGAAGGATAGTTTATACAAGGAAGCTAAGCTGAGTGTTGCACTCCAGTGATGTTTCTGTATGAAATTTAGTCTGACTGCCCAATCAAAGAATTTGGGCAAGAATGGTAAACCCCTGACCATGTTGAAATAAAATGCAAATGTTTTCAGTTGATTTTAGTGATTTTACCCTACATTTTCTTACTGCTGAAACACCACTATAGCATGAACTACAGAGCATGTTACTACATGGAAAATTGGACACATGGACTTCTTTTTGCTAATTTATAAACTTTGGTTTTGAGAGAACAAAAAAACGAGAAGAGAAAGAAAAAAAACCCCTCATTCAAGTGCAAGTGCATCAAGTGCAAGCGTCGGAGCATCTTTCAGCTGTGCCTCCTGCTACGTAAGGCTAGGCTGTGTTTGGGCTGCAACCTGACACTGCCTCTTTCTCCCCCAAACAGAGCTTTTTCTCATAAAATTCACTCAGGCACTTCTTCTCAAGTTCTTCATACACTTCTCGTCAGAAAAAAGAAATCATTCATATCTCTCAAAGAGAGTCTCGGATTCTTCAGATATTTGCCATTATAAGCTTTTGGCACCATTATTCCCCCCAGATCGAGTTACTTTTCTGATCCCCCTTCTTTCATCTAGGAAAAATGGATTATTTCATTATTAGCCTGGAACCGTTACTGTTCACAGAGATCAGGTCTATATAGGAACAATGCCTTCCCCAGTATATTACTGAAAATCCCGTGGCTGTTGTAAGGTTTCCTTTTAACAGTAGAACTCTACTTTTTTTTACATGTGAGATCAGTGTGGTCACATAGCCTCTGAAAGGACATTCCTTTTCTCTGAATTGTACAAAAGCTAGATATAGTCCTTTTCAATAGTTTATGGAAGATCTTAACTGGTGTTAATCCTATTACTAGTGTGTTTGTGTATACAGCATCGATATGTATGTGTACATATATATTTCCAATGTCTAAACTAGTGTTTACTGTAATTTGACTATAGCTTAACTATTTAATTAACTGTAATTTAATATTCCTGTCATGTCAAATCTGTCAACGTATAAAAAGAAGTTCAGTGAAAAACAGCCAGTCTGAGTAGCTCTAAAATGTCCTATTTGAATGTTTCAGGCAATGGGAAACAATTTTGGCTGTTGTGTTCCAGTTTCTACTTTTTTTATTCCTCCTTTTCTATCAGAAGTGTGTCTCAATTTGAGAAGCAAGGAATTCTGCAGGAGGAAAATGCAAACCCACATTGTGAAGTCAACGTTAGGACATGGTCCTGTTCTCCTGTTTTCTGCCCAGTTTTCCAGTTTCCATGGTGAGAACCATCCTCAGCATCAGAGATCTCACATTTGCAGAAATCTATGAAATGGGGCAGAAATCTCTGTCTTGCAGGTCTTGAAACAGTGCCCTCACCAGCATGACTATTCCTCCTTGTCCCTCTGACTCCTTGATGCAGACAGCAGCAGTTGTAAACTCTGATCTCACTGCCTTGCGTCTTTGCTCCGTCTTCTCAGAGCAAACGATTCTCTCATGCCTTAAATCATTTTCCTGCAGGAGAACACCTGTCCTCTGAGGACTGGGTTAAATCCATCCATTGATTTTAGCAGAGACCACCAATAATCCTGAGCTGGTGATATTAACTTTTAGATGCCAGCAACACAGACAGAGGCAGAACAGATGGAGCGCCAGGTAGAGTGCTCACTTCCCATCCCCGCTCCTCTGAGAGAGCTTGAATTCTTTATGTCCTGCATGTGTCTTAGCTGTTTAGACTCCATCAGAACCTGTTTTCTACTTAGTATGAGACAAGTGGTTTACTTAAGTAGAGTTCTAAGTTGGACACTTGGTTCCTACTAGAGTGAGGGGGATTTTAATGTTTTTAGCATTTATTGTATAATGATGTGTTTCCTTCTGTGTTTAGTTTAACTAATTTAACCGAGCACTTTGCTTCTTTTTACTGTCTTGGTGCCTGTGCCTCCCTTCTCTATGTGTGCCATTTGAGTACTCATTCAAACTCCTACCAATGAGGCAAGGCAAAAAAACCACCACCCACCATCAATTACAGTTGCCTAGGTTTGATTCTGGATCTGGAATTTAGCAGGAATCCTCGGTTCCGCTGAATTATCGCACAGAGGCGAGCCTCACATCTTTGCGGGATGTAGGCTCTTCCAGACTCTTTGTCCTCCATGGTAATGTCCCAATCACACTGAAGTGCTCCCAAATGTGTGAGGACTATTTAAGCTTTGTAAATGCTGTCCTCCAAAAATCACTCCACATAAATGTTTCATGTCTCTCCTCTGCGATGCACAGGCCCCAAACATTCAGCTGTGAGGGTGTTTATATTTGTGGAACTCTCTTGAACATTTGCTGTGGATTTCAAACAGCTGCTACACTGAAGCACTGGGAATAGTAAGATCATGAATATTCAGGTGAAGCCACTGGAATGAACAGCCGTTAATAGAATAAATGCCTAAACAGTTGTGTAAGGCTTATTAAGACCTATTGGGGCTGAGATAATAAATTCCCTCTTTGACATGTTGCAACTACTGTAGTTTAAACATTTTGGACCACCTCTTCAGAACTGAAAGAAAAAATTATGTTAGTTCTGTGTGATAACACAATGAAACACCTGGAAGGCTTGGCGCTTGGATTAGATTTGGCAGAGTGATTTCAACATGCTAGCTCATCCTCACTTAGAATCATGGCACTGTTTATTGTGTTAGTTGTCAAGGTTATCCAAATTACATACAAGCTGGACTGAGCACTGTTATCTCACTAGAGAATGTATTTTTTTTCCTATGTTCCCTTCAAATTTGGAAATAATAATACCGCACTTTTGCAATGTGGACAAAACTCTATTACACAAAAAGAGAAGAAAAAAAATCCCCTACATTCAAAGTTGTCTTGTCCCACTGTGGAAACTCAACAAAGTTCAGGAGACCTGCACCAGCTTTGTGTGTACAAAAAAGATAGGGACTGTGGCTGGTGTGCCTGCTGCAGGGACACCTTGATGGCTGCAGTAAGCAGAAAGCACTGGGTTTGTGCAGCCCCTCAGAGCATCCAGAGTGGTTAATTGTTGCAGGAGAACTGTCTTCTCCTTTGAATTTAGCTGTCACGTTGCATTATGCTGTGCTGTGCTGCCTGGTTCTGGCACACTGTGTCATGAAACATAAAATCCGACAGGATGCAGTGTAACTCTTGCAGGTTAAAATTTAAAGGCAAACTCAGTAATATTTGATCAGTTACCTGCTGTCAGTTCAGATAAAGGGCATTTGATCTGCAATAGCAGGGCTAACTTGTTAGAAGCAAACTTGCACATGGCAACACAGCGCTGCCTTCAGCTCTGCAGCAGCTGTGGAGAAGGTTAGCAAGGCAGCTCAGGTGCACTTTGAAAAATTAACCTATTTGGCTCTTTTTTCATGTTTTAAGAAAGTGATCAAACTATGCCTCTATTTACTAGTCTCTGCTGATGACAAGCAGAATTGGGTTAGTTGTTTTAAGAGAAAAATCACAGGTCGCCTGAAATACCCCAAAGAATGACTTCATTCCACTAAAATTTGTACAATCCCCCATTTTTAACACACTGCACTTTCTGAGGCCTTTCTGCAAGCAGTGATGAGCTTTTCTGATCTAGTTGCATGAATGATCTCAGATGTGTTTGTTGACTGCCCTCACGTATGCAGCATACTGTATAAATCAGCCATCTGCACAGAAGAGAAGCTGGTCAGGATGAAATAAAAGCTAAAATCCCACCATTTCCCTTCATCCCTTTCCCTGCACTCCTGTTTTTCTGTGACCTGTTTATCAATATGAGAACCAAATCTGTTTCGGAAACTTCTGTGTCATGGTTACATTTTGGGAGGAAGGAACAGATGGAATAGATTAATTAGTCAAACTATGTTTAAGTAGAAAGGCATTTCTTTCCATGGGTAGCCAAAGGCTAGAAAGAACATATAAGGGACAAGGAGAAGTGCCTCAGGATTTCTTGCCTGCTGGAACGGCTTCACAGTTTAAGACTTTCAGCAGCATAAAGGGTCTTTGATTTCAGCTCCTGTTAAGAAGTAGGTCAGGAGGTGCCTGATTTGCAGGAAGGCAATTGCTCCTTCCTTCTTGTTAAAAGGAGCCACTCTAAAACATTTAATGCACATTATTTTATAGGGACTCTGGTGTGTAATGATTCCAACTGGCTAGTCCTGCAATGTGAAAGGAAGCAAGCAACCATCAATGCATGCTCTTGCTCATCAGCAAGTGCCTGCCTGATACAATGCACCATCATCTGTCTCCAGTTTTCCAGAGCCTCAGGCAAAAGCTCATTTCATCACCTCCTTGTTTTTCCTACTTGGAAGAGAAGATTTGCCACTGCACTTCTGGCTCCAGTGTTGCTAGCTGCAATGCAATTGAATGTAATTTAGCTTACTTTATGGGCCTGTATTTTTGCCACAGACTGTAAAAGGGGGTCACTGACATACTTGACTTAGGTACTTGTCATCTGAGCACCAGGCAGAACAACTCAGGCCCTTCCTCTTGCTGGTTTGGTTTCAAAGGAGCAATTCCCATAAGTAATCATATCCACTAACTAAAGCATGTAATTCCCCCTCTGACAACTTTTAGGGAATGTGTCTTAGTGCTGTTTCTATTTTTATTTTCTGTCACAGACCGGAGGGGAAGATGGGCAGGAATCTGGGATGGAAATAGTTATTTCAAATAACTGAGTCAGGAAACATTTTGGCCATGAGGAAGATTTAAATCTAACCCAGATGTAGCTCACTGGTGTCTGGAACAGGAAAGATGGTCCCAATCATAGAGTAGCACCCAAGGCTGGCTCAGAAAGCCAAAGGATGCCTGTCAGTTGAGGAGAAAACTCTTTGCCTGGCCCCCAGCCAGAGGAAATGTCCTGGGACTGCAGCTGGGTAGCACAGTATCAGGGAAAGGATGGAGCTTTGAAAGCAAAGCCTGCTGGCTTCTTTTCCTCTTGGCAGATGAGTAGTGTTGCTAGAAGTAATAGCAAGGTCTGAGAAAAGGGGTAGGAAGTCTTTTGCTTTTCACATGGTATCTTAGCAGGTTCTCTGTGCCCAGGAGTGAGCGGGGACAGTGCATCCTCCCTCCCTGGGACAGGGGGGTGCCCTGGCCAAGCTAGCACAGCATCATGCTGCTGACACAGCCCAGGATAAACCTGGTGTAATCCCTGCATCGTCCTGAAGCAAGGAGATGGTTGGGTGTCAGAGAGGTATTGCCACAGGCTGTTTCTGAGATGACAGGTATGGACACAGCTATACATCCCCATCTACAGAATCACAGAATCACTAAGGTTGGAAGAGACCTCTACGATCATCGATCCAATGGTCTACCTATCACTACCATGCCACTGAACCATGTCCCTCAGTACCACATCTATATGTTTCTTAAACACCTCCATGCAGCACTCTTCATGCAGAACTCTTAGCTGCAAGCTAAGTAACAAGGCCACCGAAATGAAACTCTGAGGCTTAGTTCTCCTGCTTATTGATGGAAAAGCTGACAAATGACAGTTCAAGGCAGGAAGTGAGAGAAAACAGAAAAGATGCTATACAGCACTTTCTCTAGGCTTGCCCTTTTTTTCAGGTAGCTTTATGAGATTGACTTGAAAAAAACCCAACTTTAAAATCACCATATTTGTCACATCTTTGCTACAGTTATCATAGAATCCTAGAATGGTTTGGGTTGGAAGGGACCTCTGGAGCTCATCTAGTCCAACCCCCCTGCAGTGGGCAGGGACATCCCCAACTAGATCAGCTTGCCCAGAGCCCTGTCAAGCCTTGCCTTAAATGCCTCCAGGGATGGGAACTCAACCACCTCCCTGGGCAACCTGGGCCAGTGTTCCACCACCCTTGTGGTTATGAGAAGAGAGAAGGTAGGAAAGCAAGGAAAGAAGCAAGACAGACAGTACTTTGCTGGTTATCTTGCAGTAACTCTGGGCACTAAATTCTGGAATGAATCTCACAGAAAACACAATGTTCACTGAAAAAATGCAGTTTGTGGGTTTTAGTCTCAGCAAGACTGATGGAAATAAAAAGAGAAGAAATCACTAGAGGTCTGTTTAGAAAAGTAATATTAACAAGAACAAGGAACAGCATGTAGATTGTAATGATCATTGTTTGATAATGAACTAATTGTAGTTTATTTTTTGTAAATAGTGCTAACACATGCTGAGCAAACCTGGGCTTGCAGGTCCCCCTTATCTCATTCTAGTCACCTACTGCTTAAGAAACTTGAAGTCACATTATTTAAATCCCTTGGCTCCGATAGTGATACCTTATCAGCAAGCTGATATATAACAACCAGGGTCCTGTTTATTTGTAGCTCATGCAGCAAAAATTATCACCTGGACTCAGAACGCCTCAAAGCATTTGGATGCCAGGGCTGCAGATCCAGGGACAGGGAATTTAAGCCCATGGAGGACAGGTTTGCTTTCTAATGGCCTGTCATGGACTTCTTAGGAACAATTCATGAACCCCTGGGAACCTTCATCCCAGAGACTGTAAACCATGACTGTCTAATTTTAGGATGGGTGTGTGGTTATTGGATTCATCATAGCATTAACTCATTTCTTATTGTGTTTTCCTTTTGAGGGAGAAACTAATGGAAGCAAGACTATTTTCAGGAGGGAGTTCTTTGGGTGATAGCAAGTATGTGCTTGAGGGTGAGGGCTGAGGAGAGTAGGGACACAGGGTCAGGATGCCAGGGGATGCAGGAGTAACATCCTGGTAGGAAAGAAACAGAGTTTGTCTAAGTGAAAAACACTGCTTGCTTGGGAAAGAAGAGTGTAATCACCTGGATAGAAAGTTCAAGGAATAAACATGTTATTACATGGCTCCTAACTTCAGTATTACCTCTGCCCATGCTTGTTCCTGGGAAAGGAGTGAATATAAACATTTATATGGTTAGAAACACCCTGGGAAATGCTTTTCTTTGCACAAATATCCCCAAGGATGATGCAATATCCCTGACTACTGCATGCCTTGGCTAAGTAGGATCAGCTAAGTGTGGTAGTGGCTGAGAACTCTGCAAAAGATACTGCACAGCCTACTGCAGCCACTTTGTAAGGTATTGCTGCTTCTGGAAGTCACTGCAACCATCAGTAACCACTGATTTCAACAGTTTTGTACCACTAATGTCTCCTCAGCACCTATTCAAAGGGTGGCAAGGCTCTGGTGCTATTGTTAGCGAGCATGAAGCCAGCATGAAGAAACATCATTGCTGAAAAACATGCATGATTAAAACACATGAATGTACTTTAAATATACTTCAATAATCACATAAGCCTGGTTGGTTTTGCCTTTCTTTAGTACAGGGGTATTCTGGCTCATGAGCTGGGTTCCATGGATACCATGAGCAACTCTAACTTTGTGCCTTTAATGCTTGCACTGTAAAAAATGCTGTTTAAATATTCATGCTGACCTTAGAAAGCTATCCACTTGGCCATCTGGAGGACTCCATACCCCATCCAGTAGTATTTTATTTTGAAGGATATATTCTGATCACACTTACTAGGCTAAATAGGCTATTGGTCCATTTGTTTGGTAGCTGCTATTTAGTTACCCCTCAGGATATGTCAGCTCAATTTATCTGGGTGGAGGCAAACAAAATCTCCAATAAAACTATGGATAAATACAACCAAGCACTGGGGATGGTTAGGAGGTTACTCATTCCCACTGTCACTGCTGTGAATGGAAGTGACCTTGTCTGGAACTAGCTAACCTTGCACCTTGGGACTCACATGAAAATTCAAAGCAAAACCCTGCGAGGTCAGAGTGAGAACCCAGCCTTGTTTGGAAGAAAAAAGAGACTTGCTTGTTAAGGCAGTGCTGAGGCTGTGCACTGTACAGGGATACAGAGTGCATGATGCCCTGGGCTAATGGGAAAATAAGTGGAGAGGGAAGACACTAATTTAATTTAAAGAGGGAAGGAAAATGAGTGTGTGACATCAGACAGGGCCAGGAAGAGGAGAAGATGCTAGGGCAGAGCTGAGTACCTCAAGGGCAGAGGCACTGCAATCCTGCACCTGTTCTTGCAAGGAAGGGCCAGTTCCTCAGGGCTGCCTGCCTCTGCTGGCTTGAGATGGGAACAGAAAAAGGACCCTGTTTCATTGCCCACATTCCAAAAAAGCAGTATTTGGAGTAAATAAAGGACCATGGTCATCACGGTTCTCCAAGGGCAATTTCACTGTCCAGGGATCTGCAAAGTCACCTGAAATACAGGCACTAGCAAAAGCCATTTGCTCTACACTGTCTTATCCCTGAGACACTCCGCCAGTATCACTAATGTAAGGTTGGATGAATTGTTCACAATGAACAATGTTTATTTTGGCCTTTTCTCTCCAGTTTGGATGTGGGGGCAGTGGGTGCTGGTGTTGTTTGACTGATTTATTTATGTTCAGAAGGAGGGTGGAGGAAGGGGGTGTATATCCATGGTCACGCTGACTTTTTCAAGCTGCTCTGGAAGAAAGTGCATGCTTAATTTGCATTCCAACTGCATCTCTGCTTCCTATCTCTCAGTAATGCTTGAATAGATGGTGGTGTGTACAAACCTGGCAATAACTCCAAGCTGGACTGACAAGAGTTAGGAAACACTGCTTAATTCTTCTATTTCATTTTACTTTTGTCATCTCAGGAGAGAATTTTATTCTTTGCTGCTCAGTGCTTTTCCCTGTGATTCACATCCTTTCAGGAAATAGTAATTGACACAAATAAAGCACTTGGGTTGTTATTTAGTGAGCTCCAGCTAAATCCACACAGTTCTGCTTAAGAATCTATGCCCTCCATGCTGCATTTGTTTTAAGCTTCCAGCCTCCTCTAGACAGATTTCTTTTTCTTTTTCCCCTGTGCAGGCACAAAAGCACTTTAGTCAGCACAATTTTGGAGGTAGAACAAAAAGCCTGTAATAGCATATCTCATGCTGCTATCAATTTTCCACCAGTAGAGCACTCTGGTACATGAGGTCCTTTGTCTATATTCAGAAGTCAGCTTCGGTGACATTACATGACCGACTACAACATCCTAACGTGTTCCACACTGTTTGGAATTGTTACTTAAAAAAAAAGAAGAGAAGAAAATACAGAAAAGATGTCTTGGAATGTGGCCAGGGCATAACGATTTCAATTCTGAAGAAATCCAACAACCAATTATACTAAATTCAACATTTTCATGTACTATAAGTTTAAAATCTCCTCTAATCAAATAGGGAAACCCTTTTTCCCCATTATGCTATGGTTTTAGTTACCAGTAGGCCTCTGAAAAATCTGTTTCTGCTTAAAATGAAACCCTGAAAGCTTCTATTTACTATATGTATGAAAAAAAGGGTTGAATCATACAATTATATATTTTAGAATACTAAAGCAATGTAAAAGAGACTAATCATGATCCCAAATTCAATTTTCAAACCTTTAATTGATCCCATCCCAAAGGTAACATTCTATCTTAATTGCCATACCGAAATGGTTGCAATTACCTAAAAGCAAACTATTCATTGGAAACTGGAAAAAGTCTTCTCATTAACCAGATGACGACCAGCCTTGAGAATAGTTGATTGCAAAAGGATGCAACCACTTTGCTTATATTTCCTTTTCTGGTTAAACTCTCCGCATATGTTGAGTTGGTTCCAAAATACCACACATGCACAATAGCAAATTGAAGGTAGTACCATGACATTACCTTGTAGGAGGGAAGAAAGGGCTAGAAGGTAAAGTGGCCTCAGTGCTGATCTGCTCTGGTGAGTGGAGAACACTGTGTTGTCTACAAGATGCTTTGTGGGAGGGGAGCTCCCCTGGAGATGTTTTAAACACTTCTCTGAACAAACTCAGGAAATAATAAGAGAAAGATTAATCCTCAGTTAAAACTGGAAGTTGTGCTATGGAGTACACATACGTGGTCCTGCTTTTATAGGTGTCACATAAGGCAGGACTAGGAAAGGTTGGTGTCTTCTCTGTCTTTACTTTGGAAACCAAAGTAAAAGCAAAGGAAACTCATGGTTTTCTGGAGGTGACAGTAGATGTTGGTAAAGCAAGAAGACTGGCAGCTTTTTAATTATTACCAAGAGAGACTGAGCCATTCTCAATTTGATTTCAACACCTGTGTCACTTGGAACACTGCCTCACTGGATGCAGATGTCATGAAAATAGTTACGAGGTGCTTATTCATTACTGTTCCTTTTATTATTCAACTTCTATAAGACCTAACCATCTAGCAGAGTCAAGCACATCCATAAGAGCTCAGCAGAATTAGGAACAAGGTACAAGACATTCAGCTGTGGTGGCAAGGGATCATTGTGACAAACAGCTGTGGAGGCAAGAAGAACATCTCTTTGTTTTTCCTTTGATCTCATCTCAACAAGAGCCTCCCGAGAAGTTAGTCTCCTGCTGAACACACATCACTCTCCTCCACTTGGGAATAAAAGGATGAATGTCTGAAGTCTGTGGTACATAGGAGGTCAGACTAGATGTTCAAAAGCTGTGACCTTAAATATCTGAGAGAAACCTCTTCCTAGTAACTCTTCAAGTAAATCCATCCTGTGGAAGCATTGAAAATAACACCATTCTACAACATGGAACCTTTCCACAGTGAGTACCATCATTTGTTGCCATCTCTCTGTTCAGGTGCAGGTTTGGAGCTCTGTTGTACTTTAAACTGTAAAATGCTAGCGGAAGGACATTTCCTATCCCAAAGAGCTCATGTCTGAGTGGAAGATGAGATACAAACAGATGGGGAAACACAAGGTAAGACTGAAATGATGATGTGTTTAATAAGCATCGACAGCAGCACACCAGCTGTAACTTCTCAGTCAAATTCTTGTATGGATGGATTAAAGAAGCCCTCTAGTTCTAGATCAGTAAATTTCAGAATGCAGACCAGGTCACTGGATATGGCCATCCTTTGATATGCATACATCTATCCATGCTACATATGCTTATTATGGTCACAGAAAAGAAATCCTTTAAAAATCTAGGAGATATAACTGAAGTGATGTAGGTGTCTGAAAGTTAGCTATCCAAATCTAGGTTTCTGTTTCCCTTGAACAAGAGGACTTAGACCTCCAATGGGACTTAGCTGTCCAAGTCATTTAGGCATGTCATTGCAAGCCAAATATCATAGAATCACAGAATCAGTATGGTTGGAAAAGACCTCTGAGATCATCAAGTCCAATCTTTAACCTAACACTACCATGCTCACTGCTAAACCAATATCCACAGGTACCACCACATCCACACTTTTTCTGAACAATTCCAGCACAGAGGTCCCACCAATTCCCTGGGCAGCCTGTTCCAACGCTTGATAACCCTTGCCTATATATATCTTTAAACATCTGATCCTTTCAATTGCTATGTAGTGATGAATAACTGCCTACTTGGACATAGAACAAAGATATTTGACTAGCTGAATAGGCAGCATTTGAATTGTACAGAACATACAGATCCTCTGCTAAATGAATGGCTGTTCACTCATCAATAGGAAAAAAATTGCTCTTTCTCTTTCTGACACACAGTATTTGCAGTAAGGAGGACATGGATATAAACCCAAAAATCTCTTTCACTAGCACTTGGGTAGATTTGTGAAAATAGAGCCAGGGCATCATTTTGCAGATGGAATCTTAAGTAGAGATTCAGACAGAACTCATCAGTAGCCCTGCAGAGGTTTGGGATCTGCACTTGTCCTGCAATGTGCAGGCTGGTAAAGCAGGATTCCAAGCCTGACCTACTTTTGTCCCTACCTTGCTCCAGCAGACCTAAATCCTGGTCCTGCATTCAGTCTGGAAAAGTGTTGTGAATACAAATGATCCCAGGCATTGCTGAGAGACTCAGTAGGTCACTGAGTTATGGTTTGACTTGAACCTAGCGTGCTTGGGACATTCAGGGACTTTGAGGTCACACAAAATTGTTCCTCTAGCAAAATCAATGCACTTTTTTATTTGTAAATCAGCTTTGGAACAGCTTCAGATTTCTGTGGAGGATTTACTTTTCACTCACAGAGGTGGTAAAACTCGGCACAAAAATTATTAGCTGAAACTTTTGCAAACTTTACTAAAATAGAAATGAAAGGCCATATTCTTAGCTAGCATAAGCTGGTGCAGATCAGCTAGATGACAATTACCATGTAGATCAGCAAGGCTTGCATTTATTTAGCTGGCTGACCCACCTCTCCTATTGATCATTTTTGCAGCTGAAATCATCACGATAGAGTTTTGTTTGATGTAAAAAGAAAACAAATGGAATGTCAGCAACTTTAAATACAACAAATCCACAGTTTATTATTCAGTTTGGTTTCAGAGCACTTCTAAAGCAATCTCTGAGCTATGAGTGTTGTGGGATTTGGACATTGTTTCAGCTTTGCTTGTCTGCTCCAACCTGGGGAAGGCTTCCTTTGGTTTAGTGTGGGGAAGTCTTTGCTATTGGTGCTCTTGGTCCTAATGCCACTTAGGGATGAGACAGCTGAGTCAGCCCTGAAGCAGGATTGATTGAAGATGTACCCTTGTGAAGAGGTAGGGGTTGCCTCAACTTCTACTTCTTCTGACTCAAACTAGTCTAATTTGGGTACCCAGTAACACACTTGCCTTCTCTGCCAGGGAGATATTTGCTGTATCATTTTCATTAGGTACAGGCTTTTTGTGTTTGTTACCTGATAGCAACTGCAACAAAAATGTGCAAAGCTCAGGCTGAGCAAATGAGAAGGGAAAGAGGAAATGCTAGGTGTGCATGAAGCAAGGTGCTTGACTACATTCCTGTTCAAGTTAGGATTTGGAAGGCAATGTCTAAGTACTGAGGATTTGCTAAGATACCAGTTGCTGTCTTGTAACATAGGAAGAAATTTTTCATTCCAGTCCACTGGTAGAAATGCCTAAACTGGAACTCTAGTAATGTGCATTTTTGTCACCTGACGGAAGTTTTGGTAAGTTTAGGAACTCACCACTGGGCTGTTTCACTGCTTTCATCCTTCACCACATGAACACAAATACAGAGGGTAACCAAGGAAGACAGAGGAGAGATGGTGATTCACAGTTACTGAGCAGCCTCTGATGTGCCAGTGCAGAATGGAAAGAGTTGGTCTGCTGTGCAGATGCAGCCATTAAAAGAAGACAGTAGATGAAAACTCTAATTCACTAAACTTCTACAAAACATTTACCCACAAATATTATTAATCCCAGGTAAATGGAAGAGGGTTGGAAGCAGCAAGTGACTTGCTCACAGTAGCTGTGGGCAGTAAAGCAGAGGACTGTAGCACTTACCAGCAGCAGAAATCAGCACAGAGCTGGGGCTAGCCCTCAGCTACTCCAATTCTCACCCTCCTTGTCTAACTGCTGTGCAATGCTGAGTCTTTCATCTTAAACCCTCCTCAATTGTCTTGAAAGTGCAATCTGATAACACTGCTATGGAAACTTCAGACCCATGTGGAGTCATTGCATAAAACTCCACATAATAAAGGAGATATTTATGTCCTTTCAGTACAAAGAAACTTAATAATCACCATTAGATGAAACAAGAGCACACAAAGCAGAGAGAGCTCCCCTTAGAGTGAAAATTGCCTAGTACTCCAAGCTGAAGGCATGCTGTATTCTCTTCGTGGTTATATTTAAATCTGTGTTTTCTTTAATTTAAATCTGCTCTCTAAAGATCTCAGCAATGTGAAACAAAAGTATCCCTTAAAAAAAGAAGGAAAAAAAAACATTGACATGATAGCATCCTTCATGCCAGGCTGGCCCTGTTGTGATTTTACATTGAGGGTGCATTTTAATTGATGAAATGTGCTACACAGCACAACTTGAAAAAGTAACAACCTTTAGTTACCATTTGGAAATGTGATGGAGGTGCCAGAAGTTAAACTCTTAGAACTAAATGAAATAACAGAAGCTCCCTATCCTTTCTTGAAGACGCTCATTAGTTTTCACTTTCTCACATTCTGTTTGCCATGGATTTCATCCAAGAATGACGGATGTAGAGTTATTAAGCAAGTGATAGTTTCAAAACTCTAAGTGTCAGTGCTCAATGTGGAAGCCCAGTTACCTTGCAGGGGACAAGAGGCTTAAGTACCACTACCCTGGAGCTGGCATTGGTGCAGAAGGAACGAGCACGTGGAAAGGTCCTATCAGAAGAGTCTCAGAGAGGCAAGTCAGTTGTAGGAATGGAGAAATAAACACATGAGGAATGTTTGAGGAATAATCTGGTATTTGAATCCTTCAGCATACACAGGAAATCAGGAAAAAAAAAGTGGAAGGAGTATTAATATGCAGAAGGCAATAAACAAGTAGCTTTTCTTAAATCCTGTCCTGGGCTGGGATACAGGGATATCTCAAATACTGTAAGGCCTCTTTGAGGGAAGAGGCAAATCAGTAATGTTTCTGATTATGGGCTTGGAAGAGCAATCTGTGCGCACAGGTCACTCTTTTCACTCCTGTGGACTTGCTGTCTAGTCATGGTCCATGTGATGCACTCCATAGGCAAGGTACTAAAGGTTCCACCAAACAAACCTGCTGGAGAACAGAGAGGGCAAAGCAGTACCTCAAAACCTGCCTTCTCCAACTGGGAAACAGAAAAGCAAAAAAGTCCATGTGATCTCTCCCCATTTTACCTTCTAAGTCAAACCACTGCCACAACTCCCTCCTTTTCCCAAGATTTATCCATCCCTAGCCCTAGATGGACATTTCATCTGGCCTTGTTCACTTGTATTTCCTGTCACATGCTGACACTCTGAACAAGTTGAGCCCATGTGTCAAGCTAGAGCCAACCCAATTCTGTTTGCTTTTTTTATTGCTTTTCCCACTTGATGATTTTGCTCACAATCCGAAGCAGAAATGGAAAATAACACTGGAAAAAGCTGGTTATGTAGAGGTTTTTTTCTGTCTTAGATGCAATAAAATCTTAACAGGGGTCTGAGTGTAAAGCCTGTTGAATAGTTTCTTATTTGCTTTCCAGACTCAAGTGACTTGATGCGTGTTAGCTTGAATCAGACCCTGCAGCTCTGGAAGTCTACCTAGTCCTGGCTGGCAGCTTAGTTCATATTCCACACCTGGAAGCCAACAGGGTCATGTTTAGAACCAAGGTCTGAACTCTCCTGCAAGCGTTTCTCTGTTTAAACTACAAGATTCAGCCTTATTTATGTAGATTTGATTTTACATTTGGGTTAACTTAGTGACTCATTGTCAATGTCCAGCCTGGCAGTGGTTTAGACTGACAGAAACTTTCAGAACAGTGGCTCTTACTAGGTTTGTCTTACTGTCAACTACAGAGCTTGGGCTTGCAAGAATTTGGCTACAAGCAAGCTGAGCCTGGTTTTCAGTTTGCTTGAGCCAAACAGCTCAATTTTAAGTCTCTGGCCACAGAACCCATACATCACTTCTTTCAGCTCCTTTTAATTCTGTTTTATGCAAACAGGGTGCACCTGAATTTCTTACACTGAAGTGTCCCTTTGGGCTTCCTTTTCCAAGACAGCTAAAATGATGAGAAATATTTTTGGAAACTTTACCTTTTAAGGAGTGAGTTTTGGTCACCATAATTCAAGGAATGATATAGATTAATTTGAGATGTGTCAGGGGAAAGCAAGAAGAATGATCAGAGTGGTAGCTAACATGACCTGGTTATGGATGGGAGAAGGATTTCTTTCTTTCCTCTGGAACATCTCTTTTTGAGATCCTAGTGCCCAATGTGGATGAGAAGCAAGGGGAGCTGCAAGGAGAGGCTTTGAAATGTTAACATCCTCTGTGAAGCACTGAAAGAGGTTGTCTCAGGAGGTCATAGATTATTCATCACTGGAGGTCTTGAGAGTATCAGAAAGCTGACCTGGCTTTTGGATAGCTGAAGGTACTAGGTGACCTCTTGGGCTTTTTTCCAGCAAAATTAATGGCAAATCCAGAGGAATTTCTTTCCTCAAAACTAGAATCCTGTGACATTTGCCACCAGACTGAGTAGAGGGCAGTTTCAGAGGTCTTTTCTGAAGGAAAAAGAAATATTTAAGGCTATTCAATGGGATCTTGCATATGAGTTAGTAGCTGGTCCCTATTGCCACTCCCTTGGGATTTAAAAGTCCTATTGCAGCAGATATCTGGCAGTTCTCAGCCTTGGCTTTTGTTGAGGCTTTCTCACTCTCTCTGACCCTGCCTTCTTGATCTGTCCCTTTAGGCACCCACTGCTAGGCCTTCTCTCTTCTTTGGATTCATGCCTGCATCTCAAACTCATTGCTATCCTTTCCCATGGGTTTACTGTCAGATCCTTTGTGTACAGTCATCTTTCACTGAGGACTTCATACTGCCTCAATTTGTCTTGTGCTCTCTAAGCATATTTTGAGCAGCCCTGATGGTATTCTCCAAATACATATTTTGCTGGATGTCCACACATTGATTCTTTACTGGTTTTAGTCTCCCTGTAACCTTAATTAGAAATGTAATTAGATGATGGCTGCTATTCCTTGGAAGCTCCCAAGCATGCACTAATTTATAGCCCACCATTACTCTATACAAGCCATAGAAAAATCCATTTGCTGTAACAGCTGTTGCAGGGTATGGATGGGAAGCAAGGTGGCAGGCCATTTCTGGAAAGGTCCAGAAGAAAAGGAGTATGATTGAACTGTCTGAATGTAACAGAGTGCCTTCAGAAATGGATGAGGGCTGATTTATCTTCGCTCCACCAATTATATCATTATCATCCTTGCCAGTAAGAAATTTTAGCATAAGGTTTGCTGATGGGTTCATGAAAACAGGACTGGTCTGGCCCCTGAGAAATCCCCTGTGACATCCTCTATCCAAAAGCAGCCTTGTTCCTGGCAGAGGTTTGTCTGGCATCTTCTTTAGCATGTTACAGTGTCATGGTATGTCCTAAGAAACATTTTTTCCTGAATGAAAGACAAGACAGGAAGGCCTGGAACAAGAACAGAAGCAGCAGTAACATCTTATTGAGAGTAAAGTATTTGACAACTTCCAGTAACATGTTCCTGATAGTTACAAGAATTGGTGCAGAGTAGTAAATCTGCACCAGATTTATGAGAAGAGATGTAGAAGAGAGAACTTGTGTCCCAAAGAGCTTACAGAAATGATAAGTTTTGTATCCATTTCATCTTGAGGGCTTCTTTAGGCTCTGGGACTTGATTTTATTTAACCCAAATTGGTTTGTCCATCTTTAATATTATTCAGGACTACAGGAAGGAAATGCTTTACAATGGCAGATTTTATTGAAAATTGCTAAGTGTGGGCTGTAGAGTAATACACTGCTCTTCCTTGTCCATTCTGCCAGTTCAGTATAATTCTGGGCTAACTTTGATACCTTCAGACTGAATGTAGATCAAATTCAGCTCTAACTCTGTTAGCATGTGCAGCTTCTACAGATGAACCTTATCATCCCATGGTTAGCATCAAGATAATATACATTTCAAAACAGCCTACTAACATCTTCACTACCAATATAATATGCACTGTGCAGGTGAGACACAGTGGACAGAAGGAACCCTTTCAACTTCTGTTGAAATACATAGAAAACCTCATCCTGACTTCACAAGAAGTTAGATCAAGTTCCAAGGCTGCATGTCAACATTTTTCTGAGTGGTCCTGACTCTGCACAGGGGCCTCTACATCAGGTTACATTCCTTCACAATAAAAAGGTTGTGGGATTTTTTTTTTACCCTTTCAGAGACAGTTTTCTTCAGAAATCACATTGGTTTTCTCTGTAAGTATTGGAAAGAAATGGATGTGAAAAGCTCAACAGTCAAACTCTAAACTGCCTTTTCTGCTGGCATCACTTTTTGGAGGGGGGAGGAAGGGAGTGTGCACACACATGCACTCACAGCTAAGGTCTTAATTCTATCTCCAGATGCTGTGCATAATCTAGAGGTTTATCTTAATGAATTATTTCTGTTATTACTGCAGGCAAAGTGAGATTTAATTTGATGTGTGATATATCCCTGGATTAACTACCCTTTGGTTTTATTTGCTCCATAATAGTGAATTTTTGTTTATAGACCCATTTTGTAATTACATCCCTGAGCTCAGAAGGGCTACAGCAATACTGCTCCATCCTATAGGAAATCAGCTTCCAGTTCCCTTCTCCCAGTCCAGTTGTCAGCTGTGGCTAAAACAGAAGCTGCACAATGTGATGTTCACCATTTTGTCTTGCTTAATAGCAGCTTTACAGGACAAAGTGCATGGAACTGAGAGACTCTCCTTGGCTGAAAAGACTGAGATCACCTCTTGAGAGGTGTATGTAAAGTGGCAGAGAAGCTTCACCTTGACAAATGACGAGTGTGTGTTTTATAAGCAGTGCCAGGAACAATCAGTTGTATCTGTCATGATACTAACACACTGAAAGTGTCACAACACCACAGAGGCTTCAAGGCTGATACAGGGAGCAGTGGGGCATGGGAGCATGTGGAGCAGAGGTTCAATAATTCCTTATTTCCCAGGTAACCTCCTCTCAGTGGGAAGCCAAGATTCACCCCACGCTGAAAGATGCAGTGCAGGCTGGTGGTCATGGCACTGGACACTCTTCTCCCATCCTGCCCTATCCAGCCCAGCCCAACCTCTTCCCTTTTCTCATACACAGGAGATCTAGGACCCACAGAGCTGCGCTGGCTCATATTCACAACATCTCTTTAGCACTTTCCTGCAATAGAATCACAGAAACATAGAATTGTTTTGGTTGGAAAAGACCTTTAAGATGATCAAGTCCAAGTGCTAACCAGCACTGCTCGATCCACCACTAAACCTTGTCCCTCAGCACCACATCTACACATCTTTTAAATATCTCCAGGGATAATGACTCAATCACTTCCATAGGTAAAACTTCTGTTATCAGAAGACAAACAGAAGCCTGCTTCAAATCCAGCTCATCCACTTCCTTGATTCTGGTGTGGCAAAACCATGGAATACTCCATTCGCAGTATGAGAGGAGCAGAGGCACAGAAGGTTGAGATCCCACTGCAGCTCCACAGGGAGCAGGACACAGTGTTGTGGTTACAGAAGCTGTGACAGCATCCCTACCTAATCCCCTGGGAACATATGGTATTGTGTGTCCGCAGAATCGTGTTTCATTGCAATCATAGGGATCTTAATTAGTACTACTTATAACAACAGAAGTCAGCATTAAGTACCAGGAAAAGTGAGTGGAAGCAAACAAATCCATCTGGATATCAGCATGCCCTTTGGAAAGGGTGAGGAGCTTTCTGACTTAAAGCAGTATTGCTGCCTCATATGCTCCAGCTTGACCCTTCACTCATAAGCACACATGCAGCTTGCTAGTAGCATGGATTCATCTCCTCCCTCCTTTGGTGACCCTTGCAGGAGCAGTAGAGCTCTATATTTACCAGAACCCAGCATGATAGAGCTCTTCATGACTGCCCTGGAGTGGGGATCTCCACAGGACAAGGCAGCAGCTCTAAAGTTCAAACAGAAGGTCATGCTTTTCAGGGAGGGAGGTGCTGGGTTCAATCCCTATTCAGAGAGGCTCATGCTAAAAAATATCCATATTTTCTAGATATACATCATGCTACAGACAAAATGTTTTTGTTTTTTTTTACTGGCAGACTAGAAGGTTTGAGGCCATTCAACTGCAAAAAGTCAAAGCCTCCAGTTTATAAAGAGTGCCTGCAGATATACCTTATACAGCATGCATTTGTACATGAGTTTATACAGCTCCTGACACGTCTGTTCTCATACACTTTCACTACAAGTTTATGTCCACTTTTTCCCCCAACTAATAAAACTAAATGCTGGATGGCCAAAGTCAAAAAATAAATATGTCAGTCTTGCTTGGACCAGCAAAAGGTGGTACAGTCAGGGTTGACACTAAAGCTGTCTTCAAAATCACCTACTGTTCAGAGAGCAGTGTACCAAGACTCAGCTTCCTGCCTTTTCCCAGTTCAAACCAAACCTGTAATGTTGTTTTACTGCCTTGGGAGTGTGAATTTCAAACAGCCCTTAAGGGTGGAAAGTGATTTAAAAATATTTGTCTAAGAAACCCCAAAACACAAGCAGCATTTTTATGAGTGAAAATCGAGGAGTATGCGTCAACATTTGCAAACATATCTGAGGGATGCAAGGAACATAAATCCTAGGACTTAAAAGTTGTCACAAGGCCAAATTCTTGTTTCCTTTACCCATATGAGTAGTGCTGCTCAAGTCAATGGTTTGAAACAGTTTCTGTAAATAAAATGAGTAAGACTTAGCCTGAAGTCTACAGAAAAATATGAACAATCTTTCTTCCCCCAGGGAGGAGAAGCCAAGCATTCCTTGGCTTGACCTGTACTTGCACAGCCCATGGGGCAGGATCCACTGTGCCTGCTGCCCTAAGTACCAGGTACCCTCATCCCTGCTCTCCATGCAGCTCCTGCTTACCCTGAATCATACTGGTGCTGCTGGACTTTATGGCCATTCCCAGCTGTCTGGATCTGTGCCCCAGCACCCTCTATCCAGGGCTCTGCCCAGTCCCAGTTGCTTTGATGGATGAGAGGAGGCAGCACTGGGATTGTCCACCTATTCCTGCTCCAGGGTTTAAGTGGAGCGAAGAGCAGGGACCAGAGAAGAGGGGAGAAGCAACACAGCAGGTCTACCTTTGCCTCCCTCACATTCCAGTTAGGACTGAGGACAGTCAAGCCCTTCCAATGTTGTCTTTGATTTAAGATCTCATATAAGGAAGGAATTCTTCACTGTAAGGGTGACAAGGCACTGGAATAGGTTGCCCAGAGGAGTTGTGGATGTCCCCTCCCTGGAAGTGTTCACAGTCAGGCTGGACAGGGCTTTGAGCCACCTAGTCTAGTTGAGGATGTCCCTTACCAATCGCAGGGGCGTGGGAACTAGATAAACTTTAAGATCCCTTCCAACCCAAACCATTCGATGATTATCATAATCCAGTTTGACCTTATCTACTATTGAAAGGAACTGAGTAACCAATAACTTGCTCAAGAAATTAAACAGAGCTTGCACAGATTTTAAGAGCTCCCATGGAGAATTCATGTTGATAATTATAGACCTGCTACAAGTTTCTGGAGAAAAAATGTGGGTTGGTTTTGTTTATTTCATTGCTTTTTTTTTTTCCATTCTAAAGTACTCTTATTTCTTTGGCAAGAGGTGGATGCTAGGTCTGCTACTCTCCTACTGTAGCAGGTCATTTACTGATCCTTTTTTCCTATGCTAATGAGGTATAATAAATTTAACACCACTAAAGAAACTAAAAGGACTTCAAGACCATTATTACAGATCTGGTATGTGCAGTGAAAGGCAAATTGTTTGCAGCTATTATTGATCTGGAAAGGCTGAGTTAATGTAATTGCAGAAATACAATAAAAAAATAAAATTAATATACTAGTCACAGAATCTGAACTCAAAAAGCCAATAAAAGACATGTAATAAAGCACTCCAGAGAAATGAAACTCTGTCACAGTAAATATCAAGCTATTTACTGAAAAGTCAAAATACCAACTCAGGCATTCCTCACCACTCAGACATTTAGCTAAGTCCTGTCTACGATCTGTTTTACAAAATTAACAACTGCAGCTAAAACCATGTGCCACTCACTTGCAATGTCAGCAAGGTCTTCACCTGCCCTGCCATGGAAGCACAACTTTGAAGTCTTACTCTAGGATGCAGAGTAAGGAATAAGAAAAACATTGTTCCAGAAGGAAAATGCTGGTGTCATCAGCCTACAGAAAGAACAGCTAAAAATGGAACATTCTGCAGCGAGTTGGGGTCACAGTGACACAAGATGTCCTACAATGAAGTGCCCATTTAGAGAGTGCCCTGTTGTGAGAACAGTGACATTACTGATGTCAAAAATCATGACATTGACTAGAGAATCAGGAGATTCAATATAAGCAATTCAACCTCTCACTACAAGAAAGATACTGAGGTGCTGGACTGTGTCCATAGAAGAGCAACAAAGCTGTTGAAGGGTCTAGAGCACGAGTGTGGTGAGGAGCAGCTGAGGGAACTGGGGTTGGTTAGCCTGCAGAAGAGGAGGCTCAGGGGACACCTTATTGCTCTCTACAACTAACTGAAAGGAGGTTGGACAGAGGTGGGACTTGGTCTCCTCTCCCAGGCGACTAGTGATAGGACAAGATTAAATGGCCTCAAGTTGTACCAGTAAAGGTTCAGGGTGGATATTAGGAAAAATTTATTCCCTGAAATAGGGGTTAGGCTTTGGAACAGGTTGCCCTGGAGGTGTTCATAAAACATGTGGATGTGGAACTTCATGACATGGTTTAGTGGCATGGGGTGTTGGTTTGATGGTTGGACTTGATGATCTTAGAGGTTTTTCCCAACCTTAATGATTTTACGATTCTATTCTATGATTTAATTCAATCTATGTCCCTTGTATTTGTTCCATGATTGTTTTGGACTTTCTAGGGTTTGGATAATCAAGCTTTGCACTGCCTCCATGAAGACTTGGATTGTATTTTATTTTGTGCCAAAGCACAGATTAGTGACATCTTCAACCTCAGGCAGTTCTTGCCTTTGAGGAGTCAAGTCTGTTACAGTGAGCACTGGCTTACAGCATGAGCAGAACCAGAGGTTTCATGGAAAATTAGCTAAAAGCAAGAAAATGTCTTTATTCCTCAAGATGCACAAATTAATCAGCTTCAGCAACTGATAAATTTGAATCTCTTTTTTAGCTTGTAAGTTTTGCTAACTATTATGTGAAAGGAAACAGTTGTTGACCCTATTTTCCATAATGCCGTTTCTCCCTCAATCCTTGGACAGGTTGGATTTCAGCAACTGTTCTGGAGGATGTTCTGGCCTCCTTATTAGCAATAAAAAAGGAAAGCAAAGGCCCTGCTAAACGTGCACTTACATTTTCTTCATGTGCAGCAGGATTTTCTTAGCACTTTCAATCCAGAGTGGGAAGTATGAATATCCTTTTAACATGTCCATCCAAAAAGAGGCAAAACATAGATCTTTCACAGGCTATATATTAAAAAAAAGGGAAATGGTGCTTTTAAAATGGTATGTCCAATATCTGGTGACTAATGGATGACAAAGAGGTTGTGGGGTACTTTATTAAATGTCTCTCGAGACACAAAAGTCGATTGCTACTCACCAAGTTGATTTACAATGATGAAGATTTCTGTTTGTAGGAACTGCTCTGGCTTCAGTCACCTCTTCTTGTAGCTCAGGGTACATAGAGATAGAAAGCTTTTCTTTTTCAGAAGGAAAGAATTTCTCTGTGAGCTAGGTCTGTATTTTTCTGGTTATCATAACAGTCCTATCAGACTAATGGGCTGAGGGCTCCACAACAGCTATGCTATCCAGGAAGGGAATGATTTGACCTCAAATAATCACTATGCTATATTTGGTAGGAGCTTCATTGTTTTATTGGTACCATTCCCTGTGCTGAAACCATTCAAAAAAGAAATAAAACACTTCTCTGCCTTTATCAGTTGTGAGAGAGAAGAATGCACAATTTCACCTTGATTGCTGCCAATGGAGGAGAGGGAATGAGGCTGGGACAGAGACTGGGGAGTGCAAAGGAAAAGCTCTGGGATCACTGGTAATGTGTCCTTGGAAGCCTGGGTCAGTGACCATAGTGTGTCTGTGCTGGAGATCAGAAGCCCCAGCTAGGCAAGCAGAAATAATCTATTGTTTCTGTGACACTTCTTGCTCTACTTGAACTTTGCTTTCTCTTTACAGTTTTTGGAAGCATCACCTATGTCACAGCATTAATTCTGTGCTTAGGACACCAGCTCCCACTTGTTCTGCTCTGTCCTGAGCTCCCTTTTAAGTGGAGTGCCCCACTTTTACTGCTTCAAGACACATTGACCTGTGTCCAGAATTTAGGCTAGAAACGCTGTTAAGTGAATCTCCTGCTTCCCTAAGCCTGATATTATTACCATCATGCTTCTGGAGAGAGAAGAAGATACATTTGTGATAATGAAGGTCAGAAATAGAACAACAACAGAGAGAAGAGATCAGAAATACAGTTGCTGATTTGCAAAGCCCTGTTGTTCCACTGCCTCATGGTGTGCTAGCAACTAAGGTTGCAGAGCAACGTAGTTGCTGATGCAATACTGAAGGTGCACAAAACAACTGTGCTTGGGGAAGGCTAAATAAAGAGGAACTGCAGCTTCAAAGAGAAGCATTTGAGACATGAATCTTGTGATGGGCTTGTGAGGGTCTCAGTGTGACAGAAGTCCTGGGGTTTCCTACAGGATGCCCACTGAGAGGAATAGCAAGGTCACGATGGATCTCAAGGATCCATCAATCACCGGAGCACAGACTGCAGGCATGGCATAGCTGGAGCAACACACTCACTCCCATAGTGCTGCCTGGGCTGGGCTGCTGGGGTTCTCATGCCTTTAAATGAAAGCAAATCATTACAGAAAGAGCTCAGAAGTGTTCTAGCATGACAAAGGTGTGTTCTAACACACCTCACCAGGTTTTGCATGTGCTTCTTCCCCTAAACCCACAAAAGTTTGTGAAGTAGCTGACTTATCCCTTCTTTGCCCTGAAGATGTCTAGCAGTTTAATAAGAGGAGATATTTTAAGGCCATCATCTGATAGGATGAAGGTATCAATTCTCTGTCTTCCCATTCCATAATTAATCCTGTTATGGGATAACATGATTTTAGGACAGTCCATTTCAAAGGACAATCTTTTCAGCCTTATCTGACTGAAATGTCTAAGTCCTTCACAACTCCCCTCGTGCAAAGAAAATGGGAAAATCTCAACTTTCTACTACAAACATTGAGCTGCAATTCAGCAAATTTCACCAATTCATTGCACAGCACCTCTGTAATTTATTGACATTCTCAGTTTAGCTCAATTATGCAAATATACTGAAAGGGTTGCTACCCAAAGCAGCTTACAGCCTGCCACACTTGCATACTGCTGTAACACATGCCAGTCCACAACAGTCAGAGGTGAACCTGCTCACACCTCTGTGTTTATCTGCTGCTTTTCTGCCTCTGGACAGATTCCAAACCCACATGGATGTGATCCTGGGCAACCTTCTCTGGGTGACCCTGCTTTAGCAGGTGGGTTGGACTAGATCCCCAGAGGTCACTTCCAACACCTACCAACCTGGAATTTGATGATTCTGTGATCCCTTATGTTTTAAGTGGGGGTAAAGTGAGGAACAAATTAAATGAGTTCCCCAGTGTTGCTGTGAAAGATAGGAACTGAACTCACATGAACCTGAGCAGTGTGGTAAAAAAAAGTCTCTGTCTCCCCAGTTTGCCCTCCTTGCATTTTCACCAAAAATTCCCAAGGAAGGTGTTTATTGAAGAGAAGGTTTTACACTTCCAACTTCCTAGCTAGTCCCCAAACATTCATTTTTGGCTTTCTGTATGGAACATTAGAACACTAACAATAAAAAGTGTTTCACTCTATGCCAAAAATTAACTAACTGAAGTCTTAAAGGTCAATGGGGTTCTCCAAAAGTAGACTGTCATTTCCACTTGGTTTGCTTTCTGGAAATAAAAACTTGGTTCTTTATATCCACACAAATCCAGGTCTTCCCTTCCTTCAGGAAGAGGACATACTTGTGCAACTGATGCTGAAATTCAGCATTTTAGGAGCTTGAGGAATGGATCAGAAGCCTACTGTGATAGATGCTGTACCAATACAATGTAAAGAATAGTCCCTGACTTTAGTAATGCTGAGCAGGGAGAAAATAGAGTGCACAGCACTGAAACATTGCAACATTCAAGAATGAGAATATTTTCACGTATTAAATGGCAATTACCTGCAATAGAAAACCTGTTTTTAAATTACACTATTGTACCTCAATACTGCCAACTCCCTGCTCACTCTCACCTTCACCTTTCAAAACATACTTCTTGGTAGTTTACAAAGCATTTCCCCCACCCTGAAAAAAAGCCTCAATTATTTTCTTCCATTTCTCTGAACACATGGTTCAGTGCAGATTCTGCACTCCAAGGTCAAAATCTATGTGTGCAAATGATTTGAACACACAGTGATCACATATTCATGTCCTGCCTGGGGAATATCACTGATATTTGCTGGGATCAAGTGGGAAGTGATTTTTTTCTACTTCAGTTTAGGTTTCAAAGCACTCCCTTCTATTTAGATGTTCCTTCAGAGGAGAGACAGCTCATTTCCTTATGAAACTGTATCCACCCACTGAATGTTATTCCTAACTGTACATAAGTAATAGGAGATTTCCTCCTTTTTGCCCACTTCTACCCCATAGATTTAATACGCAAACTGGGAACACGCAGAATATATTGCTTGGCACAAGTCAGGGAAGTTTCACCTGTGGGAACACTGTATGAATTCAACCTTTGGCTGCTTGTACCAAACCACAGGGAGAATCTACACTTACGTGATGTAAAGTACATAGATTAGACACAAAGCCACAAAACCAAACCCAGAGGCTTGCAGAGCTCACTGACCTTCTGACTCCATCTTGCTTGAGTTGTTATGGAAGGAGAGAGCCTTATCCCAGGGTAAACACAAAGGGAACACAGGGGTCTCCTCCCAGTATAAGGGGCTCCCAGTGCTTGTGGGAGGATGCAGAGGCACACATTCCTTACCAAAAAATGAATGGGAAAGAAAAATATGATCTATTTAATGAAGAAGGCAAAGAAAAATCAACTGATGCTCTGGAAGTGAGTGTGTGGTGTCTCAGGAAAGCACACACGTTCTCACACTTTACAGCTAAACTACCTTCTGTGTTCCACAGTGATATTTAAATGTCCATTTAAACTTCAAGCACAAAGCATCTGATATTCCTTGCTATCCTTTGCAATGAATCCCTAAGATTAATTTCCTTAGCCTCAGTATAGCACTGATCTCAGTACCACAACAGGTGAGCAAAATCCATGTCACGGTTTGCCCTTAGAATTTCACACATTTCTGTGTGACTCTTGGGAGGTAGAAGGAGAATTATTCCTGCTTTATATATGATTTTGATTTTCTTCTCTGTTTTTTTTTTTTTCTTTTTTTGATTCATAGATTTGTTTCTGTGGACCAGTTTAGGTTTCAGATGAATCAGATCTTAAGTCATTATTTTCCCTTTGTCACAGCTCAACTTTTATCTTACTTCCTTCCAAATAAGAGGCAAGTTTTATTGCTCTGAATGTGGAAACACAGCTCCAAAATCCTTTGCTAGGAGTGGAGTGACAGCCAAAAGTTCTGATTAACTTCACCTCTTTTGTGGGCTTCTGCAGTGAACGCAAGCGGCTGTGAAATCTTTTCCACCAGGGTAATGGAGAGAGGAAAAGAGTTGGCTCTAAGTTTGGGAACTATTATTCCTATAAACCCATTCCCACACCTATCACTTGGGACAAGTGAAGGGCCAAAGACATGCCAAGCAATTACACAGCTACACAGGTCTGTGCACAAGATATTCTGCATTGCGTCGGCTGTAATTTGCGCTCGCTACATTGGCACTAGCTCCACCTGTGTCAGATGGCAGCAGAGAAAACAACTTTTCTGGGAGACTAAATCCATCTCATCTGTGGCCAAGCCATGTCCTTGTTTTGGAAAGCCTGATCAGGAACAGCAGCACCTTTCATTTTGAAGTGGAAAAAAGGTTTACAAAACACAGACTCCTTAGTTGCTGCTTTTCACCTTGCTCCCTGCACTCCCAAACGCTATCAAGATGCTCACAGCCTGTTGGTGACACCAATGCACCTGGCCAAAGCTTCCAGGGGATTGGGGAGATAATGTTCAGTCCTACTTATGACCTTAGCCAGCTCTTTGTGTCTGGATGAGAAATGATTTCTAAACAGGTTTATATTTCATTGAGTTGAGAGAAACCAGATGAATCTGTTTTCTAGCTCAGCTACAAAGACAGAAGAACCACCTTTCTCATATCACTGAAGCTCATGACATGAAGGGTCTTGGCAAAGTTTGAAGAGAAGTCAAGATTGTCATTTGTCTTCTGCAACAATGTGTGCAGATGCTTAAGGGTTGAGGTGGTGATGGAGTGAGTCTTGGCCTTACAGAGGCTAGTGTTCAATACTGAAAAAGTTATTTAAAGCCTTTTTCTTCTCTACTGGTAGACTGAGGTCTGCTGTTCCCTGCTAAGCAGAAGTGGCTCACTTCATTATTTTTCCCAATGTATTTTCAAGTCTTCCTTTAGTCAGTCTTGTAGAGACACAAAGCTTATTACTGCTGTAAAGCAGACCACAGAAAAGGACACAGCAAGACAGATGGACCTGTTCTGAGGGGTTCCTGTAGTCTAAGAAGTGCAACACTGACAACTAGATAGGTAAGAATTTGTTGGAACACCTTCATTTTGACTGAGGATTTTCTTTTAACAAAGACAGTCAGTTACCTTGGTGTGAAATCTGTGTTGACTTGACTTGTCAGAAGCCAAGAGACCAGGTCAGAAGTGCTAAAGGTGTCTCTGCTTCCTCAAGAAGCAAGCCTGTCCAGTTTGAGTGACTGCATGCTGTCAGCAGTGCAAAAAGATCCAAAGGGTTTTAAAGAGCATCACTGTGTTCCAAAAGCCTTACCTATTATTCTATTAACTGTTCATGGGCAGGACAGAAAAGCCTCCTCACTTTACCTACAATATGTCTAAAACCTGTAACTCTTTGTACAAAGATTTCAATCTTGGACTCTTAGAGCTGTGCCCTTGACAATCGAGTCTCCTTCTGGAGGAGGTTGCACAGACTTAGAGTAGCATGTACAAGGCTATTCTAAAAATTAGTTATTGTAACCACATCATCCCACAGGACTAGTTTGGCACAGCACTGGAGCTGCTTTCAGCTATTCGCTTGCCCAAAAGGACAGACAGTTCAGAATTGCTTCTCCCTCTCCCAGTAATGTTGTGTACACCACATATCTGCCAAATGCTGCAGGTGCTGAAAACCAAAGGTGAAAGCACCCATATGGTGCTTTTGGATCACAGAACCAACTCACAGAATCAAAAACCCAAAAGGACCTGTGTTTTTGCCTTCATAAGGAAAAAGCCTAACAGGGAATCTATGGAGTTACATCCAAGTGCCAAAGCTTATGAAAGGATTTATTGTAAATGTCTTTTACAAGATTTCTTCCCTGCTGGAGATATGCCCTTTGGGATTCCCTTTCATGATACTGTTAATCCCATCTATTCAAAATTTATGATGCGCGTTCCCTCGAATACCAAGATGACTTTAAAACCACGGTGTAGATTGGGGAGTTTGTAGGTTTTACTGTCATTTTCAGATTTCAGAAGGCAGGCATTTACTGTACTGACAGACTTCCTTTTGCAAACACAAGAGCTAGAAACTCACTTTAGTTTGTATTTGACATTGTGTTCAGTGTAAATGTTTACTAATGTTCTTGTAGAGCTCTGGGGTCCAGGGTTTTACCTGGAATCAGTCATGCCAAGTCTTAGGTAAAAGCTATTTTATGGAAGGTGTGTGTCCACATGCGTGTTTTTTCCCCTGCCTTTTCCTTCAGTCACTGCTTTAGGAATTAAAACTAGTTTTCCTTTACACACACACACACAAAAGGACCAGCATATATAGTTTCTCCCATGTTTTAAAATCTTTCTAGTCATCTCTCTCTCTGTGAACTCCAAGGAGCTGGAGACTAAGTCTGGAGCTACTGTGCAGTTCCCTGCTGCATACAGGTAGGAGGAAGAGACAGAGGTGTAGCCTAGCTGCCCATAATGTCCTGTTCTTATTTTATATAAGCCAGTTCCCTAGCCTCTGACATCCTTTACAGCAATAATACACCTAGGGCTTCCAAACACATCCCTGACTGGTGCAAAAAGGACAGGTCAGTGAGAGACAAGCTTTCCATTGTAGACAATACTTATAACTCCAATGAAAAACACAGCCAGGGAACTTTTGGTTTAAAATGTCATATTATGTTTTCTCCTACCCTTTTCCTAGATTAATTTAATTTAATTTGGAATGATTAAGAAAAAATTACCCAAAAACATACAAGTTACAGGATGCCTTCTGCATATCAGATTAGCACAGAACAATTTTTTAAATGAGGTTGCACTCAAAACACTACAAGTTTTTTATAATTTAGCATTTTTTCTCTTTTGTATTTGCATTCTCTTTACAAGAAAAAGACTTTCTCTATGGAATATGGTCTTGTTTTAGCTTGAAAGCACAGATTTACATCTCATCTTTGCATCTCCGCAGTGCCTCCTGAGCACAGCAAGGACTAGCTCACAGGACACTTCCAAACCAGCATTTTAAAAATATAAACCCAACCCCAACCCTTTGGATAAATAATCCATTCAATCCCTGGGAATACCAGGAAAAACAGAAAAATGATAGCACTAATAATAGTACAAACAAGAGCTGCCATAATTAATAGAGGATCTTTACAAAGTACACATTAAATGAAGCTCCTTTAAACATGCTCTGGCTTAATTAGATTTAGTTTAGCCACCTCAGAAAAATCCCAGCAGAACTCGTGGTGAGGCTTTCACTGCTGCTTCCTGCTGGGAGCCCACCTGTTTCTGCCAGCCTTGCTGCCCTGGCACTCCTAAAATCCCTGGGTTGGCTCCGTGGGCTAGGGCAGGTCACAGAGACAGACTTGCAGACTGCCTCACTGCAANTAAGAAAACAGAGACACAAATATTGCTAAGCATCTAACTTATTTTCCAAAGAACAGGCTTCCAGGCAGGGCACAGACATGTCACTCCAAGTAGTTCTTCAAACTCTGCACAAAAGCTATTAAAAATTCTACATTGCTTATGACAAACCCTCGCCCCAATATAATAATCTTAAATATATATATTTAAAACAGGACAAAACATACACAGATACAGCATATATCAGGACCAGTGTCTCTGTGCTTTTGGCTGTGTATTTGAACGCAGGAAAATTCTCCTCCTTGGAATAGCTTTCTTCCCAGTGAGTGCTCTGAGTCTGACCTGAATCCCAAGGAAGCAGTATTCACAGCAAGCACCTTTGGAAGCATGGATTGGGTAGGGAGAAGGCTCCTGGGAGCCACAGACTGGGAGTGACAGGGACTATTGCTATATAAACAAACCCAGGATCAGCTGAAGTTGCTGTTCACTGGCAAACGAAAATAAAGAGACAATTCAGAATCAAAGGTGAGTCAAAGAAAAAATATGTCCAATAAGAGGAGGCAGCCCAGACAATCAGTCAGATGCCAAAACATGTGACAGACCCAGAGGCAACTCCAAAACAACCAAACCAACTGCCTGTGGAGTCTGCCAAGGAGCCAGATGCTCCTGCTTAAAAATATCTTCCTCTGCCTTGGCATCTGCATTTTCTGCCTGCCGTCAAAAGAAGAGGGAGGGGAGAGTGGGGTGGGGTGGGGGGCAGCAACTAATAATATTTCTACCATTTTAATTCTAAGTACTTCTGATTATTCATTTGCAGTTTGTCATCGTGTCACCAGAGAGCAAAACAAAACCTCAGCCTGGCATAGGCTAGGAAGGGGAGAACAGGCAAAGCCCTCGATGCGGAAGGGGAAAAATAGGGATGGGAAAGATCTAGTAATTCCTCATTGCTGTGGGTGCCACATTCCTTTTAAGGTGATAAAAAGTTATAAGCTGCTGGAGTTGGAAGTTACCATCCCAGAAAGCACTTGTGTGCCCAGACACAGATCCCTGGCTGCTGGTGACAGGGCCCTGGGGATGGAGCTGGACACAGGATGCTTCAGCTTCCACACACCCAGGGTGTCCCCAAGTTGCCCAGTGCTGTACAGTGGGGACAAAAGGAGAGTGGATTGTACTGAATAAAATATTAGGTTTTGGTTCACAGAGGCTGCAGCTGCTCACACACTTATGTAATATTAACATTTGTAATATTAATATTTGCAATTAACTTACTGAATGAAGATGCAGATTCTTTGCTACTGCAGTTGTTGATTAAAACCATTAAATAAAAGATGCATCCTAGAAACATTAGATTATTCAATAGGAAAAGGTCAAAGAAAAGCACAAACAAAAAGGAGAGAGTTTGTGCAATATCTGTTAGAAGGGGAACTCTAATGCAAAAAGTGTTATCAGGTTTTATTTGTATTGCAGGTATGAAAGTTTTCATTGGTGAGTACACTCCTTCAAAAATTAAACTGCAAAACAGATCTGTGTATCTTGATTCTTTAAGTGGGAATCATCAGGAATCCCAGTGTGCTCTTGTGTGCCCTCAGTTTCTGCACACAAAACCCCTCTGTGCTTCTAGGTGTTGGATGTGTCCCTCACTGCCCCATCCCAAGCAGAACTGCACTTCCCAAACTAGCGCTTCTAGAGCAGCAGGTACTGAACAAGACTTGGAATACAATACTTGCTGTTAGAGAGTGATTTTGCCTGAAAAGAGTGTTTGTTTTCATAAGATAGAAATCAGAACTTTATCTTCTGAGCTGCTCAGGTTGGGTTGTTTGTCAGGAGGGTTTGGGCCACTAAGTGCATCGGCGACTGCCGTGATCGACACGCTTCAAAGCAAGAAACCTGGTACTAAATGAGAGGTGTATCAGAGACCATCACTGCCTTTCAGAAAGCAAACAGCATTAAAGGTCAGGTTGAGCAGGGCTGGGGTAAAATTCTCCCCACTCCCAAGCTCTCCTCAAGAACAGAAAGATCCTTTTGTGATGTTTGATGTGTTTTCTCACTCAGATGCATGGCGAGGCAAGGCTCTACAGTGTCTGTTTCAGGGCAAAGTTTCACCGTGGCCAGTTGCCGGCAGAGAGGGTGAGCTCTGGGCTCACAGCTTCTCTCTCAATCCCTCAAGCAATCTGGCACCTATGGGAATGCCATTATCTTTTCTTCTCTGAAGGGCTGAACTCCACACTACACCTTGTAGACTAAATTGTGCATACAGAACTCCTTTGCAGTGAAATGCAACCACAGTAAATAAATAAGTAACAGGAGCCAAAATGGCAGCGTGGTGAATCGGCTTAGTTCTAATAAACAGAAAGAACTTGCGGTGACAAACGTTTCGTGCGAGTCTGCTACTGAGATTGTATGAGTTTTGCATGCCTACATCAACTGACTGATAGCAAAGGAGTTTCTAGTCCCCCTCATGGCACACACAAATGTCTGTTAAAGCCATAAATATTTAAAAACAACAGCTAGACTAAGAGGGTTAGCTTTCGTTTCATCTAATTTGGCAAGCATTAGATACACCCACCAGAAATCATTTTATTTGGTGTAATTTAATAGCAGATCTATTGTAGCATCGCAGTTTCTGACATACCAAAGCAAATCAATGCGGCCTTTTTTTAAGTTCAGAATTAATGTAAGGCAGCATTTCAAATGGGAGATGGAAATCAATAAAGATTAAAACCTTTCTGTGTTATTCACTTGTTTTCATCCTCTTCTGCACAGCTTTCTTTGCCTTCCTGCGTGTAACACAGAGACTTTGATCCTTGTTCAAATATCTCTGATTTTTTGCTTCCCTCATATTTGATCTGGTTCTCAGGTGAGAAATATTGGCAAAACTTGTTAGAATTCCACCTGCCAATGGTAGCACACAGGCTAGCAACATGAAATTACATAAACTGCACCATGCATGCCCTTTGGGTTCTTACACATCAGAATAATATTCCCACAGAAATCAATCTGAGATTTTAATTTATTAAACCCTCTCTCTTTCCTTCCCCCTCTCCTTAAAGGGATAGATGGAGATATGGAGAAGAAGGAGAGATAACATCAAATAAACCAGGTTTCAAATGGTCACAGATGACCTTCACAATATGTGTTTTGCAATTTTGGGTGGATTAGAGAAAACTAATGATGGCTTTGAAATGAGCTTTTGGATAAAGCTTGGGAAACTCTAATCATTACAAATCCACTACTTAAGAGAACAATTCTGTGTAGCACACTGCAGCTTTAAAGCATACATGTCTTGTTTTCTTTCGTCCCCTCAACAAGCTTATTTTGCTTTCACTTATTCCAAGTCTTCTCATAGGAGCCCAGTGACTGTTTTCATTTTCTGCCCTGCCTTTTCATTTAAGGGAGCCTATTGGTTTTTTTTTGCCATTGCATTGCCCTTACAGTGCCTTTTGCATTTAGTTTAGGACTCATAGAGTTAACAGACTGGGGGAGAGAGAGGGAAAAAAACCCACTTGCATTAAAGCCTGAAGCCTGTCACCTTTTCTTGGCAATTACACTGCTAATGGCTGGGTCCCAAGCAAAGTGGCAAAGAATATCTCTTCTCACGTTCCCAACTCACAGTGCATTCCCAAATACCAGATGGTGTTTTTGGAATCCATTTCACTATGTTTGATATGACAATACTTTTGTATAATGTTAAATTATATATAACTATTTCAAATAGCTGATATCAGAACAAGGCAAGGCAAGGAATATTAGACGCAAGGTGGAAAGAGAGAAACTGAAGACTGAAGGTTCTCCTCTCCTCCTGTTGTATCTTGTGTCTCTCAGATTTTTGTGTAATTTGAACAAAAGAGGAAATAAAAGTGGTTCAGCAGACTAGCTCTCACAGTGGTACTACACAGAAATGGTGCTCCTTCCCTCCCAGAATTTGGTGTACATCTTAGGATGCCTGCCAGCTGTACAGGAGGCAAGCGTAAGATCATAAACGGTGCAGAAAAAGCAGGAAAAAAGGGGAAAAAACCTCAACCATGAGTAAACAAGTTCCACCATTTTCTTTAAGAATTTTCCATGTAATTCTCACAAAAACACAAGTCCCAGAAAATTCGGGGGGGGGGGCAAACTAGTGCATCTCCCTTAACTTCCATGGAGCTATGCCAGTTGACAGGAGCTAAGCATTTGGCCCAAGATATTTAAGTTGAAGACATCTGAGCTAAGCATTTGGCCCAAAGTATTTAAGTTGAAATCATCTGTACAATTTACTGAACATGAATCCAATCTTGCTTGCCCTGGATTAGCTATTCCAGCTTTATGTTAACACTGATGGACTTTGAGGAGTTGGAAAACATCCACTGGAATCAGGCCTGCAGATTTGGTTGCAATACAATTCATCACGCTTCAGCTGAAGAACAGAAGTAGCTCAACCATTCCTCAGGAGACAACCAAGATCTCAGCTTTAGGAGGGACAAAGATTTTCCTTTTGTTGGACACACTACAAACAATTTCCTTAAGACCAGGAAGAAAATGCACTACCGAGGGAAAACAGTGTCCTGTCAGCCTGCCAGCGATGCCACTTTCCTTATCAGAACCCTATCGTTGACACACTAGTTAGTTTCATGATTTCTAAACTGAAGTTGTTTATTTTCATGGAGCCAAAACTTTGTTTTCTTCCTTCTCGGTTGCAGCTCAAGGCACATTTTAACAACCAGCAAGCTCTCAGGATAAATGCTTACTAACAAAAACACTTCCCAAGCTTAACTGCAACATGAATGTTGAAACTATAAGGACACAACTTCACAAGTAATTTGTCTAGTTCAATCAGCTTTTTTTTTCCCCTGCATATGCCACAAACCTGTAGCATACATAAACCAAACGAAGGTTTCATTCATATGGCTATGAATAAACAACTCACCACATTAGTACTTACTTTTTACACAACCAAATACTAATTCCCCCCCTTGATTACTGACACTGCCAGCACACCGTACAGATTATCAACCCCCTAAAAGGATCATACAGATCCAGTGACTACTACATAATTAACAATAACTTGTAGTAATGCAATTTAAGAGTCTTTTTAATGGGCATAGATGGCAGAATGTATAGCCCATCTTTCTTTGTCATCCTAGAAAAGGGGCCCCATGCGGAGCTGCTGGTTGCTGAGTGATGCTTTGTAGTCTGTACCAGACAGTTGCACAGTACCAGCTGCATTGGCAGGTAGCCGAAGTGCAAAGAGATAGCTGCCAAGCTATGCTATACAAAGGAAGCAGTGCCAGAGAGAAAGGGACCTTTGCATGAAGTCACCTTTGACCCTGAAGCCAGCATGGATCCCATATTCATCAATTCCAGACAATTGCATCTTTCATTCCACCACAAACTATGATTAGAAAGGGCCCATTTGTGATCGTGATTGTTAGTTTACAGTTCCCAGAGATTGGATTATTTAATCTTTAGTTCTGTTGGCAGCAATATTTTCCCTAACCTTTTGTAAAGGCATGCCAGTGATAATCTAACATATGTATGTAGGGAGACATACAGACCCAGACATGCAGGCACCTCCCTTCCCCACCAAAACTGGTGAAGTGATAAAGAGGAAAAAAGGCCAAGCTGCAGCACACATAACTCATGTTGTTTGGCAAACACTGTGCTGATGTAAATGTTCAGAATTCAGTCAGGAAAGTGCAGTGCCCTCTGCGTGGTAGAGTGTCTCAGCCTCTGCCCACAGACCTGACTTTCCTACAGGTTTTTTCCCTTTGGTAGGAAAGCTTTTGCTTTAGAGAAATGAGAGAGATCAGAAGCATTATTTTTAGACAATTGCAGATTACTTTTTTTTTTTGCATTTCTATAGGTATTGAGAGTTTGTAGCATATGCAAAAAAATGAGGGACATAAACAGGAGTTTTGCTTGTCATAGGTGGTTTTCTCATGGGTCCATTTAAAATCTGAGGGATGTCATAGGGAGATGGGGCACAGAGTAAAAGCAGCAGGGAAGTGTCTAGGCCTGGTCTGGGCTACTGCTCTCCTGTGTGCTTAGCTTTGATATCAAGAGTCCTATTGAAATCAGTGGCAGTGCTCATCAGGTGCATATATATATATGTCACAGCATTTAGAAGTTTGGGATCTTAGCAAATAGGTCTTCAATAGCAAATACCTCCCCAAACCTCCCACAGCATTTCCTTGAGGAATATAGCAAGTTGCTAGCACAATCAACAAGTAGGCAAAGAACAGATGATGTCTGAGAATATAACTCTTGGCAATGAATTGTCAGAGCATTCAGGAAAAAAAGGGGTAAAAACCCAACTAAAATCAAATGAAGAACTAACGTTTGCTATCAGAAGTGGAAAGAAAAGGGAAAGTTTAAAAAAAAAATAAAGGATGTGAGTCTAATAAAACTTTCATGAAAATCTTTTTTGATCTGATCTCCTTTGGTCTTCTCAGAGATGCTAGCTGAAGAGAACAAATCCCTGTACCTGAAGGCTGGCCGTATTGTGCTGCACCTGACTTCTGGCTCACATGCGAGACCGTCTGTTCTTTATTTTCACTCTGTATGAAGCTAATGGAATTTGCAGTTGATTAACCTCAAATCTGGAGTAATGATCCAGCCTGGGACTGCAGCTGGCAATGCTGGGGCTATTTGTACTTCTTAAGTGAGTAAGACAGCAACAAGTATAATGGCATAAAGGTAAAGATCCTGTATAGATGAGCAAATGTCAGATGCACCTGAGAGCTGAGAACATGACCTGAGAGAGCAGACAGTGTCTCTCTCCTTCTCCCAAAGAGCACCAATGCTTAGGAAAAATTCATCACAAGATAATAGAATAAGATGTGTATGGCTACACTTATTCAGTGATATTCTACAGGGGACACTGAAACCACAGGATTTGCCCTTTCTGCACATCCAAACCATGCATTAGAAAAAGGTTATCTAGTGAGGAACAGCCTCTGCAGAAAATTTGGGAGACATAGTGTCCTAAAAGTTCTCTGCAACTTCTGTTTGTGTGAAGGAAAGCAAAATGCTCATAAGATTAGCACCACAAAATAAAATTCAGAGTGGAATTACACTGCATTATTTGTATTTACTTGTGTTGATTAATTATTCTGTCTGAAGCATGAAGATGGCAGCTGAATTGCTGCAGATAAACACCAACCAGAAAACAATTCAAACATTTTTCTTAATAGAGGTGTTTGGTTTTTTTTTTCCTTCACAATTGTTCAAAGCTTCAATAAAAAAAAATTACACAAATGTGCACCAAACCTCAGAACTAATTTAGTTTAGCAAGTGCTTCACACATCTTCGTTTGCTGAACAATGTTACTTTCACATCATGACAACATTCTCCCTTCTTTGCCTCATGACTAATACAGTGTTGTTCTAGCTGCTCCTCTTGAGACAACTTCAGATCTTTACAATTCCCCCCCCCCCCGCTTTACCACCTGA
>VWZO01020767.1:404414-433316 GCA_013396975.1 Bucco capensis
TTTACCACCTGATTTCTAATTAAAAATCAAGCTGAGGAAGTTCCTTCTACAGGTCTAAATCCCCACAAGCCAAAGCCAGTGACAGCAGGCATTGCAGGGCTCTCCTTCCACAGCATCATTTAGAAGAGAAACTTCTTCAGAGAGGGAGATAAAAGGAGGAGCAGAGAGCTGGGATGAGCTGTGCTTGGGTCTTGAGCCCTCAGACTGCTTAGTGTGATAAATAAGTCTTAAGTCTTAATGTGATAAATAAGTCTTAATGTGATAAATAAGTCTTAATGTGATAAATAAGTCTTAATGTGATAAATAAGTCTTAATGTGATAAATAAGTCTTAATGTGATAAATAAGTCTTAATGTGATGTAGTGAAAACCTTTTCTTCAGTCTGAGGAAGATCATTCCTTCTATCCTGTACAAGACTTGTCAAATTAATGACTACCAGTGGGCTCTCCTAACACTACATTACTGCCTGTATTTTATTTATATGTCGTGCATGTAAATATACATGTGCACACATACACACACACACACTGTGTGTACTATATGTCAACAACTAATCAAAAATTGTTTGCCCACAAGCATATGTGAAAAATTCATCTCAATAATTGTACATTTAATTTTTAATGAAATCCCAGGAATCCACTCAAGCTCCCAAACTCCTCCTTAGGATGAAGCAGTGGTGTGCACAGAGATCTCTGTCTCACCCAGCATGACCATACAATACCACTCCAGGCATCCTCAGTCACATTTTATTATGATATTATCCTGATTTTGAGAACACTGCTTTTACTTGTGTGCAGAGTGAAGCAGCATATGCTATATGAGTAACCCATAGTGTTTGGCTTAAAGGCAAAATAGAAGTCAGCAATAAATAAACAGTAAAAAACAGACTGCTGGTAGATGGAAAGGCTCCACAGCCTTTCCTCTCTTTAGTTCCCTAATTCCACAAAGAGCTTATACTCATAAGTAACTTTTTCATAACAGAATCTACTGCAATTACAGCAGCTGTCTTCAGAGAATGTTGCAAGCACATTAATTAACATCTAACACCCTTTTGGAGGTGAGTTTTATTATTCTACTCCATAAATGAGGAGGGTGAGAGAGAAAGAAATTAAAGTGATAGATTGGCCAGTTCTCTACAGAAAGCAAAGGAAACACATTGCATAGGTGCTTGTAAGAACACACAGTTGAGCAGGCACCTGCAGAAAGCAGGTGCAAACACCTACAGCATACAAAGAAGAGTTGTAGGCCATGCTCATGCACACCCATCCTGGAATGTGCACTCAGAAAACTCAGAGCAAAGAAATTTGCAAGCATGAACACATATGGAAGTGCAGGTGTTGGATTCTTTCAATTTAAAGCATATCAACAAATGTTTGCAGCAAGTTGAAATTGTCCCCAACCTCAAAACTCTGTTGTTCTACTCTTACCAGTCTGTTTATATCTCATATTCCAAAACACCTTGTTTCACACCCTTTTTCAGGGTACAGCTTCCACTCATTTTTGTCTCCAGCCCCTTACCCTGTTGAAAGGGAAACTAAAAATTCCCAGCCTATTGATCTTTAAGCTTAGGCAGTTAATCCTTCCCTTTTTGACTAGATAAACATTTTTTTAGTTAAAGTGTTGTGCTGCTTCCTAGTATCTCAGCATATTACTATTGTGATGACCTTGGTGTTTTACACAGGATCAGTTCCATGACCACAGAGCAGCTCTGGAAACAGTTGTGTTAGGACAAGTGAGAGCAAAGTGAACTGCACCATTCCAAGATGGGAGTAACCAGTTCCATAAGAGCATGTGGCTCCTGAAGTTACTGTGGGGTGAAACCACAGACTGTCAAGCTGAAAGTGGGAGACACCAGGATGCAAGGCTATGGGACATGATGCACAATGGAGCATTAGCCTTTTCTGAATCCCAGAGCCACAAGAAGCATGTTGTCATTGCTCTTCAGTTTTTCTTCTTTTCCTTTTCTTAGCTTTCACCAGAGTCTACAGCAAAGCTCCCTAAAACATTCCCTCAAATTCTGGAGTTGAGCAGATGCCATCAAAAGCGATTCCAGTGCTGATCACTGGGGACATCTCATGGAGCTGGCACACAGCATTGTTTTGTCCAGCCACTGCTTTTGTCCTATGGCTCTTTGGCTGCCTGCTATGGAGTTGCCTCAGTGCAGAAGAGTTTGGGCAACCAAGCTACTAATCTGCAATTCAAACCATGCCTCTGCATCTGAAGAGTGGAAAATGAACCCCCAAAGTTATTTGCCTGTGCACTGGCCCAGTTACTGGAGGACCAGAGCAGTTGGTAGCCCATATGTCACTAAATGGAATTTTAAGTAATGAAAATGAAACAACTTCAAAGGGAGATTTGGAGAAGGAGGGGAAAAAAAAACCCCACAACTTGTGTTTCACTGCCTCTACTTAGGTATGATCCCTTGGCCAGTGCTTTTCATGTCAGAAAACGCATTCATATACCAAAGCCTCCACCCCATCTCCTTTACAGTGCCTGTGCTCAACAGCCAACAATTGGGTCAGTCCTTTTCTTTCTGTTCTTTGGACTTTCTCATCTTGACACAAACTTATATAAGAAATCAGCAAATGTCACTGCTTGCCAGGAGCCAAGGCTTCACCAAGGACTTCCCATCATTTCAGCCCTATGCCTTCCTCCTATGTGTCCACATACTGCTGTGGAAGATCTTTCCCCCTTTTCTTGGGGGAAGACTCTTAGAAAAGTTCATTAAGAATGAAAAGATCAGGTGTCTATAGAAATACAATAAATGTCAGCAATTCTACACAACTCCAGAGAGAAAAAGTTGTGTCCTATAAAATCAGGTGGAACAGGTATAATCTGTAAGAAAGTTACTATTTTCTTTGAGATTGCTTAAGAATTATTAATCAGCTACCAAATGTGAGGGAACACCTTGGGTGTGTTAAATCATGTTTTATGCTACTGTGCATGGCAGACAGCTGGTCTTTTAAGCCTCATTTCAAGATAAAAAGGAGTGGAAGCAACAAGTCCTAGAGCAATGCTTATATGCATTGTAATTTTTCTAAACTAAGTCATGAGTAGTAGCAGATCATGAGTACATCTGAGTTATGCTTGTGTTTGCTTATAATCCTTAAAGATTTGTTCTGTTTGCACTCTAAAACCCTTGGTGATTCACCTTTCAGCCATTGCCCTAATGTTTAACCTGTTCTTCACCTAGTCTTTCAAAGAGCATCACAATAAAATTGCACTAGCAAACATAAATGCACATGCATGTTGTTTCTATTTGTATCTGAGAGTGAAAATAAATGCTGACTCAATGAACAACCGAACAGGACAGGTTTTATCCTTTCTTATTGAACATAAAAGGTTAATTTGGGTCCCTTTGGAATACTTTTTTCTGGATGTAAACCTAAGGGTTTGTAATTCCCCCCTAGGATAGATTTTGAAGGGCTCTCTCTATTCATCACACTGCTCAGACGTGTGTCATTTTTCTTTACCCCGGCACGTAACACAAACCAATAAAGCCAGACTCCACTTTCCATTTCCATTCTCTTTACTAAAGATGATTAATATCAGCATATTTCCTTGCAGACTCAGGTCCACTTTCTCCAGCCTAGTTAAATTCAGGATTTAAAAAAGAAATATAGAAAAACTCTGCTCTAATTTACTCACGAACTCCCTCAGTTATGGAATTACTCTGCTAGTGACCACATACACCCTGTGTCTTCTCACTTAGTCACATTTAAAGCAGAAAGGCCTTATTAGAGAACATTATTTGTGCTCTTAATTTCCTCACTGCTCCCATTGACAACCTCAATCCGTGTGTGCAATTCCAATTGGGTTGTGAAATTAATATGGCTGTTTGTGTACATCAAGGGCAACCTGTACTCCTTGGAAAGCAAGGGCATTGCAATTATTGGTAGTAAAAGCCTACAAGCTTAGAGTGCCATCTGTACCATCCAACACTTCCACCCATAGCTAGTTGTATTGCTAACTTCATGTTTCACAGCCTCTGAGAAAAAAAAAGAAATCAAACCAAAACCCAAAGAACAACAGAGATGCTTATACAGGCAAAATATTTTGAATCTCACTCCATTAGCCAATACCTCTATTTAATTCCTTCTAATGACTTTTACCTGATTGAGAACTACTCTTCAATAAGCTACTCTATGGAAAATAGATCCAGAGATCTTCAACACAAAATGAGAGTTCTAAAATCTGTGTAAAACTGCAGTTTTGTCCAGAGCCTACTCCAAAAGCACCTCAACCAGACCAGCTCCTGCTGCTCTGAGATCAGGTGGATTTTTTGGGAGAGTGGCAGGAACTCTGCATTTTTGGGTGCATAGAGTACACGTGTATTGCATACCTAAAGTGTATGTGTGTTCATGTACAGAGAGCTCCAGCTTTTGCAATGAGATCTGTAATTGCTACCTGAAGTATCTGTGAAAGAGATATTAACAGAAATAAAGATATTATCAATCCAAAACATGGTATTATGAACTAGGATATTTGCCTTGAAATACTAACAAACAACTGGATTCATCCTAAAATCATCTTTAAATATTAAACAGGGTCAGTGACCACATCTGAGGGAGAGGAGTGGAGCAGCAGTGCAGTGAGAATCTCTTCACGCTGGAATTAAAGCACGGGGAACACATCGATAAACCAAGAACTTTGCTTTTTTCCTCTCATGTAAAGGCAGGCAAAGCAAAAATTTCCTTCCTCATTCATGAAAAGTTTCAGGTTGTTTTCTTCTTTGTATAGAAACTACTGGGACTTCGCCAGCCAAAAGTTTCAGAATATTGTTTTCTTTTCACCCCTCTTATTGCTTACTCCCAGCATTAGTGGAAGGCTTGCCTGAAGGAGCTGGATCCTACTGCCAGAAACCTCCACAAGCACCCACAAATCACTTCAAAGATCCAGTCCTGGTGTTTAAACCAGAGTGTACGATAAGTGTCTCAGCCTTTAGATTCAGATCAAGGTGTCAGGCACTGTCTACCTTTTTTTGGTTTTCTTCAATGATCTCTGGTGTTCAATACAGTTTGGACAAATTCAGATCTCAATCCAGTGTGTCAAACCGGACGATGGTGAATGATAGCACAGAGACACAGTAGAAGTCCTCTTATTTATCTGGCAGAGGCTAGGTCCTCCAGATCTTGTTATTACACTTGCTTTTCCCAACAACCACAATGATTTCATAACCAAGGGCCATGACAAGCTCTGGAAATAACACATGGGTGACACCAGCATGAATGAGTTGGCTCCTAAGAGTACAAAGCTGTACTCTTCCTCATTCTCCTCCTGGTTAGACAGCTGGCTACACAATGTCCTTCTCCTCCTGTAAATGCTAGGCAAGGACATCACATCAGCTCCTAGCTTAGAGAGTAGCACTGGGAGAACAAATAAAGGTTTTTTGGATGAGCTGTTTTTTCTCTCTAGCCCTTCCTCAGGGTGTCCTATGGCTATACCATCATCTTACAACAAAGATGTAAGTTTTGGAGGGGAAGACTGTTGAACAAGGGTTAAAACATGGCACATTCTCATCTTACTAAAATGATGTCATTTCTCTCCCCCTCCCCATAAGTATCTGTTGCTTGGTTGTTTACATACTGAAGTTAATTTAAAATATATATTATAGACCTGCATGATTGAAAATGGAAGGAATCCTCATAGCTGAAGACATTTATACAAATTTAATTTAAACCTCCAGTGCCTCAGTGTTATTAAAAAAATACTGGTTTCTAGCCACAAACTACTCATTTTCATTTTTTCTCCCTATTTTATCCAGAAAAATAAAGACTAAGAAAACAGAAGTACTGGTACATTGTAGAAATTGTCCCAATGAGTTTATAATCCAGTGTAAGTTACACAGTACTGATAAGTAAAGGAAGTTCAACCAGACAGTTTAATCCTCCAATTTCCTGTCTTCTAATCAGCCACTGACTCCTCTGGCTTTAAATTAGAAACATTCATGGCAATATTCAGGACAGGTGAAGGAAAATAAAGAGTGGAAAACAACAAGGGCAAATCCTTGTAGGCAAAAGAAGGCCATATATAGAAAAAGAAGATACTATAAAGTATTTATAATGATGTACTCAATACATATGTTTAAGTTATATATGGAATTTAACAGACTGAGGAGGAATGATTAAAAACATTTATACAGCAGCTGAGAGTGTATGAACATATGAGAGTTACTGTATAAAACAAAGAGCATCCATGCTGCAATATTACACTCTGTTCACACTTGGATATTTTTATAGAGGCAGAATAATTATTAATAATCTATACTTTTTGATATACAGTAAAAGATCAGTAGGAAGCACAAATCAGTAAAGCCACGTATGGTTCAACAGCTTGGGGAATTACCATTACAAACTTAGGAGAGGATGTATATACACATATATATAGATATGCTCAATGATTTAAATAAGAAATACTCCTTTTGAGTGTTTCATGCTTCTGGACATTTTTTTTTTTAAAGCTTTGGGAGTAACAATTAGCTTTCCATAGGATGAAATGAAATATTTATTACATGTGCCATTATTTTTAATCTCATTTGCAATGAGTTTTCTACGGAGGATTCTATTCATTCTTAATTGATGAAAATGTTAGAAACATTTTGAAATTTGTCTTTTTGTTTTTACTACATAAATTACCTGAGCAGTTTTAGCTACTCTGAAAAAAAAACAACAAACAAACCAACAACCAAACCAGCAGAAAGATGTGAAAGAAAAGTATTTACCAAGAGCTTCAGTGAAAAAAGGATGCTGAGTTAGAGACCTTTAAAGTAACAAAATGACCAGCTTCAATCTTACTAATTTTAATAAATTCTCTTTTAACTTCAAGCATTTAAAGAAAATAAAGGTAGATAGTCTGAACTATGGATTGATAGCTGGGTAATAACACTAGAAAACTCTTCTTTCAGAAAATGACTTGAAGATCTGCTCTAACTGTCGTGTTCAACTGCAGCAGTTTGCATGCTAACTCATACATGGAATCATTTCAAATGGCTTCTTATTTATTAATGAGGCTTTTTTTCTTCAGATAATTTCACAAAAGGAGAACAGTTTGGGTTTTGAAACTGTTTGGACTGAGATAACTCATATTACAGTCAAAGTTGACTCCCAATCCCTCAGGTAAGTAAACCTGGAGTCACTCAGCTGCTCTTAATGCAGTGACTCCAGGCTGATGGCAGTGCAAACCTTGAGCAAAATTTGGCCCATGATCTTTAGATTTGTACTGTCATGGAGTATTTTCCTCCTGTAGATACCTTTGCTTTAGATGTATTTCAATAACCTCATGCAAAGGAATTTTGCAGACAATCCCTTATTAAACATATATAACAGTCAGATCATATTGGTTTGCTAGAGCAAATGATTCAAAAAAAATAATCAGCTTGAAATAAATGTTTATAAAAGTAGCACAGCTGCACATATTTGTTACAAATGCAAGACAGAACTGAAACTTTTCTATGACTAACCCTTTAGTGTCTCTATGACAGCATCAAATTTAAGAAGTGCCAATGATTACAAAATAATGATAATTTTTCCAAACAAACTAATTTTTCTCCTATCTTCAGTCTGCTCTAACAATGAAAGTATTTGCTATTACATATATATTTAAAATATATAAGTCATTCCTACATGAAGTTACAGTATTTTGGAGGAAATTTTCTGCTAAACTGTCACATTAAAATGCAGTCAAAATAATAACTGTCTCTGCACTTAAAACATAAGAAAAACAGATTAGCTGTCAAAAGATTGTCTTAACTGTGGCGACACAGTTAATGCTAAAGTGTACAAATCCTATGAGTTCTACTGAAAGAGTCTGAAACATTCATAACTCCACACGAAAGGAAAATAACATTTTTCTTTTACTTTGACCTCTTGCTGTTTTGGCAAGTAAGATAAAATACATTAGCCATTCCATCAGATGGCTGGAGAGAAAAACTAGCTGCGATGAGGAAAACCGAATTAAAGGAGCATTAATAAAGATTATCTATGAAAGAAAATAAGGTCAAAATTAGAACTCTGCATTTTAAAGCCACCTTTCAAAACTGCAAGCTGCTTTGCCCAATGCTAAAATCCATTCATTTTCCTAATAATGCAATCAACCAATCTCCATTATCTCCAGCTTGCTAGCTCTAAACATGCTATAGACTGAAGGGAGAGAGGGAGAGTATGAGGTTGAGAGACACAGAGAGAGGGAAAGAAAGAAAGAAAGAGCGAGATTACTACACCCTGCCTTTTAGCAAGCAGTTTCTTTCATTATAAACAAGTCTTTTCATCCAAATGACACAGAACCTTTAAATTTGGGCATAATACTCCAGTCCAGTACCACAGCTCGAGCTCAACACGGATTTCGAACCTGCTCCAGAAAGAAAACCAAAAGTCCCTCGTTTGCCACACAAATTGTTTACGATTCATTAAAAAGCAAAATTGCATATGAGAGTGCTGGCAGCTGAGTCCATATGGGTGCAAGGGGCATTCACTCAGCTCTTTGTATGCTGCCAGTACCCAAGCGAAGTTTAGCACTGTGCAGCTGAGATTTTGTGCAGCCAGACCATGCATGAGGTAATTTTTTTTTTTTAAAGCTTTATTTTGTCTTTAAAACATTTTAAATCTGCTCTCTAGCTTAACTTGTTGATTCAAAGAATGTGGCAAAATGTGATGAGGTGTGGGGGTAAAGAAAAAAAATTAAGAGAGATCTACTTTTTGTTGTATGGTTTAGATTCACAGACTATGAAAAAACTGCTTATTGCTCCATCAATAATTGAAACTTTGTAGGAAAATTATTTGCAATTAACACATCTATTGTAAAGATCTTGAATTATTCATTTGTTAAAAATAACATCTCTTTCATCTAGCACAACTTCTACCAAAAAAAAAAACAACAGAGGCTATTTTAGTGATTTTTTGTTGTTGTTGTTGCTCTCTCAGAAAATAAATGGTGTGACGTTCAAGTTTAAGGAGAAGTTTCTGCAATGTTTAATCTAAACAACAGCATGTGTGGTTATAAAACTGTTTATTTTTAGGCAAGTGCATTACTAAATGTTTCCAGCATTTTTACATATTATATTCACAGGACTCAAACATCTGTGAAATGAATGTGGCTGAAAGGAAACTTCCTCAGACACTTTCTATAGGGTGATAATAACTGCCTCCTAACATTTGAGGATGCTTAATAAATAATAAACATGGACATACCTCATCATAAAAGCAGCCGATAGACAATAAAAGAGGAGTGGTAATAAAATATACAAAGGGCTTTGAAATAAGGCAAAAGAATCACAGCATGGTCTAGAAATCATGGGGTTAAAACAGGTACTTGAAAACTTTGCTTTGAAAGTGATAACTAAGAATCAATAGTCTTATTTTCAAGGGTTTAACAAGCTAAAGCAAAGAAAAGTCACATGAATAATCAACAGTTTATGTGCATGCAAATACCCCTTCCCCCTCCAACTTCCCCTGGCAGAAAGTCTAATTGGAAAATCAGTACTATAAGTAAAGTGGTTAGCCTTCCCCATTCCCATTAACCAAAAGCTGCATGTTACATTTCACTGGCAACCACTGGCAAACCTCTAACAGTTTAAGAAAAAAAAAAGAAGAAATCAAATAAATGAAGAGTTTAGACAAAACAAAAACGGAAAACCCCGAGCCCAAACACCTTTCAAGACAAGCCACATGATATACACAATGGCTACCACCAAGCTGCAGAATAAAAACCTTCCGGATCTCACTTCTTTTTAAAAGTCTTTCAAGTCCTCAGAGGTCTTAAACTTTCCAAATGATACCAAAATTGGTCCAGGGAAGTGAGGGGGAGGGAAAAGCCCCCGACTTGTTTCAGCGTATCATACAATGAAAGTGATCATGCCTTGTTTTGTAATTCCACTCGCCCAGTCCTTTTTTTAACTGATATCTATGTGAAATGAGCTGAGGTTCACGGTCCAGTTAGGAGGGGATAATACAGTCATTGTCCTGGCAGCAAAACTTTTCCTCTCACTGGAAGAATTCACGCTTGCCACAAGAATAATAATTACAGCAAAAACCTAAAAATGCGCCGCTAACGAATTAATCCCTAACGGACAGCACGCTAACGAGGGCTGTAATGATTTGAGGACTCTCTTCCTCGCAACAGGACTTGCATCTTCTGCCACAATGGGCTATTGTGCATCCTCCTAACTCACTATACCTCTTATAGATTCAAGATGTCAAAGGTTGTCTGGCCCGGCTGACCATGACATGCTAGTTAACTCGTTCTACGGAGCACGTTGGGACTTTATTGAAAACTTTAATTGAGCCCAAAAGCAGCTAGAGCCAGACTATGTGGGATCTGTAACACATGGCTCCAGGTCAGCAGAGCCTGGTAACCTGTTCTAACGTAAACAAAGCGGAGGGAAAAAGTTAGATCGGGGTCTCCGAAGCAAGGCAGCACCTCGCAAAAGACGCTCCTCTCACACGTGATGGATTTTACACCACGACACTACCAGCACCGGTCCAGGCTCCTACAGGAATCAACTTGCTCTCTAAAGGACTGAACTTTCCACCTCCCCTCTTCACAAAATATTGCAGGGTAAAAAAAAAAATGCACATGCACACGAACGCTTGGAAGCAGCAGATAAAGTCAAACAAACTGAGCGTTAGGCAGCCGACTCAGACAAGTTACTCTGCACAAGCCTTTTTCAAACTACTACTTTGCACACTTAATTTTTATTTTTTTGTTTGTTTTGAGTTTCTTTTTATTTTTTTCTTTTTTATTTTGGTTAATTTTTTCCCCCTTAAGGAGAACTGAAAAAGCTTTTCCCCTGGAAACTATAGTGCACATTAACGCTCTCCTGTTACACAAGGGAAAGCACACAAGTGGGACAAGTGTGAGGCTGCTCTACTGAAGAGTGTGAAAAAAATCAAATGTTAATTTGATAAATGTGAGGTCTGGGACATTTTGTCAAAGAGGGAGGGAAAGTAGAAAGGGGAGAAAAAAAAAAGCAGCCCTGCTGCCAACTCACCATCCACCAAGTTCTGGCCGAGATGTCGTAGCAGAGCTGCCATTTGATGGAGCCGTCGGAGGTTTTCCCTGCCATTATGCTGTCAGCAAGCTTCATCTGATGCTAACTCACGGGAGATAAGACACCTAATTGAGAAAACATTTGCACTGGCATGTTGGGCAACATGTAGCCCGGTCCATACCATATGGAATCATGGGTAAAAAAAAAAATCTCCTTGACAATGAACCAATCTCTCACAGACCCAGTGGCAAGGTGAAGTGGAGATGAAAAGTCATCTGCTCCTAGCACTGTCTTCTCCTCTCTCTCTCTCTCCCTCTCTCTCTCTCCCCCTCTCCTCTCTCACTCACTTTTTTTTTAAATAAGAACCCACTGCTTAACATCAAAGAGAGGCAGTCAAAATTAAGGCTTCATCACTCAGATGATTTTGGTCTGCAAGGTTTTTCTTTCCTTTCCTCTTTTTTTTTCCTTTCCCCCTTTTTTAAGAAGAATAAAGAGATTTAATAGGACAAAGGCAGGTAGTGGACTGCGGAGGGAGATCGCCACAGGCTATTAGCCTAAAATTTCTGCTTGACAGATGGAACTGCTTAGAGACTATCATGCAATGTTTTGGGTGTGTAAGTGTGTGTGTTTTTCTTTTTTTTTTTTAAAAGACTTTCAGTCTGATTCAGTATCTGTTTATCTCAGCTACTTCTCATCTACGTGACTGAGGGGGAAGAAAAAAATACAGAGCAAAAAAGACTGCATCTTTTTACTTTCTCTCATAATTGTGCATGAAATCATTTCAACAGTGAAAGGCAAAGCAAAAGTATAAATTGCCCAAGTTTCTTTCTCAAGTCAGCAACAGAAGCTTTCTGAAGGAATCAAATGCTCTTTCATTTTTTTTTAAGACATTAAAGTTTTGGCTCTTTGTTCCTTCTTGATTTTTAGATACTAGATCTTATTGTTTAAATGAATGAAGGTTCAAATGGCTTTCTAAGAACTGAACAATTCCCTTCTTATCTGTTCTGCTTTGATATAATTTTGCTACCATATATTTTTAAAACTGGGGTGTAATGCTACACTTCCTAATACCATCAGGTGATAACCACCAAAGCCTCACAGAGGTTTGCTTCTCCCTCCTGCAAAACTTCTCTGCAACATTCAAAATTTACATGAGGAACTGACAGATAACTTGGAAAAAGACGAATCCAAAACAAATAGTTATGAAAAGTTATGAGATCCTGCTCATTGCCCAAGAGTAAAATCCCTTCCTGGAAAACAAAGTAAGAGACAGTCAGGCATTTTCCTATCTCTGTTTCCCACTTCTGGTGCACTGTAAACCCAAGAAAAAGTATTACTTTTATGACAGCTGACTCTCAAACCCTCTTGTATCCCACGGAGCGACGATTGCAGGGCTACGGCTAACACTACTTAATAACAAGGCACTTCCATCTACAGAGTTGTGCTCAAGTGCTCCAAAATATCAACTTCTGAACTGGCAAACAGACATTTGCCATGAAGATTTCTTCGGTCTGTTGAACTATGGCAGATATAACTTGCTCAAATAGAAACAGCTACACTCTGCAAATCTTTTCACTGTTTGGACGCAAGAGGAAAATGAATTACAAATACTCTATTTTAAACAATATCCACTTCTGTTTGGATCAAAAAATAAAAGGGGAGCTTGTGGGTGTAACATTTCTTCATTTGGTTGTTTTGTGTAGTAACTATTGTTTAACTATTTGGCTACAGCAAAATAACAGTTCTGAGCTGCATAGCTTACAGAAGTGTCATTCAGTACGGGACAGAAGTAACTTTCATTGAGCTTCAATAATACCTTCAGATTTCAGCGATGTGCAAAGCGATAAGCAAATGATTTTGATTAAGCAGAAACTGATAATGTAACATGCAGGGGTTGATCTTTGGTTTTGCCCCAGCCTTAAAAAAAAAAATCTGTTTGGACTGCACAAAAAATACCTTAGTGTATGATCTATGCAACTACTCAGCATTCCAGTTTGCTTTTTTTGCCCCAGGTAGCATGTATGATCTGACTGATGTTTACAGGAAAGGGTCTGACTAGCATGGGAAGTGTTAAGTTTTAATCTGAGTCCAGGAGAAAAAAAAAAAAAAGAAAAGGACACTGTGCCAGGAACTGTCCTTGCACTGGCTGGCCAAAGCATTTATTGTCTTCTGTTACTGCAGGTTTATTAACCTGTCCTTACTGGGGCTTGCTGCTGCTTAGACAAAAAAAAATTCCCTCCAAATAATCACACAAAATATAAAGTAAAATGCTTAAGTAACAATCAGCCTTCGAAGCAGTGTCAGATTCAATTTTCTGCTGCTCTCGCTGCTCCTACCTCTCAACCCAAACAACTTCCCCACCCTGGTTATTATTTATTTAGTGTTTCATACCCAGTTGTGCTGCATGTCATTCCAGTCAAGTTCTGAGAAATGTTTGGTCTATACAGTTTTTCCATCACCTGATGTAGTTCTAGATCTACTGACAAACTTTCTCTGTGATCGCTGTCTTAACCACTGCTGCCAGAGCACTTAAGTCTTCCTATCCCAATACAGGACTTTGCTTCCCAATATTAATTACAACCACACAGGATAAATATTTTTTTAGAAGAGCATGCACTTTTCAGCTTATGACTAACAGAAGCATGAAACCATTTCCTTCCTGACAGTATAGTAGTTATGTGCAAAGAAATGAGGAGTGTTGTTGGTTAACAGTGTTTTAAATTCAGAACAATTAGGTGCAGTTAACTTTGCCATTGTTCTTTCTGATGTTGGGGCTGGTGGGTTCTTACCCTGTAGAGCAATTACTCCTTTCATAAGCGCCTGTTGTTAATAGCGTTAAAACAAGATTAAATACAACATGTTAAATATTGCAATTATTGTGGAAAATAAAATTATTTGGTGAGCATAATGGGGAGCAAATCAAGCATTTAACATGATCCAGGAAATGCTACTCCAAACAATTGCATTTGTTTTATGCAATTTTTCCCCTTTGATTGCTGACAGATGCCGTTTTGGAAACAAACATCTAAGTAGTTTTCCTTCAATCAGGAAAAAAAAAACCAACCCCACACACCAGAAAATGGCTACATGTTTTGAATTTAACTCTTGTCAATCAGCATTCTGCACAACACTCCCTGTGAATAGTACTGGGACAAAACGATGCCTTCCAAAGACTAATAAGCCACAAAGATGTTTGCTTTTAAATCAGACTGTTCCAAAGGAAGGAAAAAGCCTTGGTGCAGCATAGACATTTGTGCAGACACAGCTGCAAAAGAAAAACGCTTGAGCTATAGGAGTGATATTTCAAGTTGGAAATAAGTTAGGTGTCTGTGTTTGTGGGATACCAAAGATTTGTTTGCTGACAGCTTCAGGTCTCAAGCAATAAATTGAAGTATTTGCTAGCTGCTTTCTGACTTCCTACTGGAGAGAAGTGGCCAACTAGCCACAAATAACATGCTTAATTGTTGAGCAGAGTTACCTGCCACAGCACAAACGGCGTGAGCAGGCCCCTCTCTATCTCCCCTCAGCAGCAGATTGGGATGAGGTCACTGCTGCTCTCAAGTGTACAGAAGCAAGCAGAAATGCTAAAAAAGGCTGGTAAAGTATATTAATTCAGATGAGTATCAAGCTGGCATTTTACAGTCTACTGGAAACTGAATGCTGGAGAGCATTAGAAACATTGGCATAGCGGGTGGCTTCTCCAAATGTTGGCTTCTCCTCTCCATGTCGGTACAAGAAATGTGGCAGGATTGTGTGTAGCACCCAGTGCTAGACACATCTTTAGGATCTTAGTGCTCTTTACTAGGTTATCTATTAATTGCTTGCTATCCACTGCTCATTAACCCCTTTCTTTATTCCCTTTGCCTCCTCCCATTTCTTCAGCTAAGAACCTTTTAGAGCAGATTGCAACAGTGTGATTTTAGATCTGTTCCTAATTTGGGAGGCATTCTCCTTGGGAAGCCTGAACTTCCATGAGTTACCAAGAGGATTTCCTTATCTCGAGTGGTGACAATTAGTTCAAGTGCCATGTGAGAGCAGGCAGTTGATTTTTGGACAGCCTCTGAAGTTATTCAAAGTTGCTGACAATAAGTGTGTGTTCTAGCTTTTGGAAATCCTATAATCCTGGCTTCAATCAAGAGGATCTGGTGTTGCTGAAGGCGTAAACAAGGACAGAAGCAGCCTGTGACCACTGCTCCTGCACCTTCAAGGACTGCTGAGCCAAAATGAGTGCAACAGTACAGCTTCTAGTGAATACTCAAGATGACACACATTCTGGATGATCTTCCTGAACCTAGGGAGAGAAGTCCTTCCCCCTCTGCCCAAAAGTTGTCTTTACACTCTGCATTTCCCCCCCTGTAGCTCTGTTATATGTATTTCTCCCTGTATCCCTCTCACTCCTCTGATTTTCTTCTTGCCATCTGTATTCCCCTTTTGCCTCATCTGAAACAAGCATCAAGATCTTGTTTCTGACAGAACGGTCTGTCAATATGGAAACACACTGACATCACAGACAGTGCTGTGACTTCACGTCTGAAGGAAACAGGAGGAACAGATGAAAGGAAGGGAGGAGAAGGAGTGACACATACAAACATTTTTAAAAAACAAGTGAAAATTCTTCTCTACCAACCCAAAATGTAAAAGGAAGATCAAACAAGATTTATTTTTAAGTCTAAATATAAGCAACTATTTTCTAATCTGTGACCATCACTCAGCACAACATTTCAACATGCTCTTCACAGGTCTTCATCCCTGAGGAGTGGGTGCCTTGCTGGCTCAAGGCCCATGTAACAGCCAACATGACCACTTGAAGGAGGACTAAACAGGGACTCATCTGGAAAAAGCTAATATTAAGCATAATGCTCATACCTGGGAGAAGTCTTTAGAGAGAGGAAAAAAAAAGGACTCCTGGACCAACCTAAAAAAAAAATCCAAGAAAATGCAAATTCATAGAATTAAAAATAAAAGTATTTCTCAAAGCCACAAAGTCAGTTTTGATGCAGCTGGATCAAAGGTAGCTTTACCTCTCTGGGGTGGGAATACAAGATGTACCCAGAAAATATTCTTATTGAGTGTGTGGGGGTGGCCTATTGTATTGCTATTCTTTTTTTCATCCTAGAAGGAAATATTAACAGAAGCTATTACTAGCTTTATTTTTTAGCAAGACTTTGTGAAGATTTAGAAGCCCTGCATTTCCTTTCCTATTTGAAATATTTCTTTTATCTCTAACATCAGAGGGCATCCACAAGATTTTCCTTCCCTGCCATCTCCAGAGCCCCTGCAATACTCTAATAGGGAGATTCCGAAGTAGCAGGAGAAGAGCTCAAGAAAACTAAAAGGTTAATATATTCTAACTAGATGTTGGGTATAGAATGTCAGATCTGTCAAATTTCATTACAGTTTGCTGCTCAATGAAAAAGATTTGATTTCTTTTGCCACTGTCCTACTATGTTCAAGTCACACAGTGCCAGCAGCAACCAGCCAACGACCACAGGCTGGCACTGAGCGGGCCCGAGTGGGAAGCCAGCCGCAAGGACCATCTGTTTCCCATTTCTAGTGAAGCCAAGATGTGCAGTGAAGTGCATTCCATTCACCCAGCCAGCCTTCTCCCTGCTCAAGTTATTAGTGTTACAAGTGAAATTATCTTTTCCAAACAGCAGGGGAGCTATAATCCTTATGGAACAAGACTTTAAAAAGGGGAAAAAAGAGGAGGAAGGTAAAAGACAGAGGGAAAAAGAAGGATTTCCCAATAACCTCCCCTCCCTTCAACTAGCTTTTGTTAAAATTGTTGATGACAGACACTGTTTGTAAATTTAATTGCCACCTTCATAAGTTTTATCACGTTAAAGGATGTTTTATTAAGGACTATATCCTCAAAGGGAAGAATCTGTATGTCAGCTCATTGGATCTAGTGTAATAAACCATTCAAATAGATTTAGAGTCTTATTCAGAAATAAAGTTAAAAATGACAAGCTGAATGCTCATTTAACTCACTCTAACATTAAGTGCCTTGAAAAAAATACCATAGGTTTTAAAGTATAATTTCAAGTGTGAATGCATCCCCAGGACTAATTACATGCTACGTACATTGTTTCAATATGTAATGCATATGTTTAACCTCTCAGAGAAAGGATTGGTCTTGGCACAGCAATTGTGGGGATTTAAGGGAATGCTAAACTGATAACTAGAGAATGAGCTCTGACATAGGATATTGGTCTCCTACTGTTACCTAAATGCCAGGTGAAACCAAAGGATTTACAGAAGGGAGGGTGGAAAGGGGGAAGGAAAAAAAAGACAAATACAATGAGGTGAAACTGAGAAGTTTATTTTCAAAGGGGGAAACATTTATCCTTTGACACCATTCCATTCCAGTGACTTTATTTCTAATATACCATGAGATTAATGATGTGGCTACTGTCACTTTGTCTGATGAACACTGGCAGAGCTGTGGAACAGTTGCTCCCTCTACTATTATTGGACATATTTGTAAATTGGCATATATAAGACAAACTTGTTCCATGTGCCAGCCAATTGGGAAAAAAAAAAATCTCATTCAGGAGGAAAGAATTTTTGTTTTCCTATTGAATTCTATATAACATACAGTTGGTTTAATATTGGCTGATTTAAACAACTTGTTTAACTTAACAATGTTTGACAGTTTTCATGTCATATAATAATCTCAATATGAATCAATTGCAGATAATTAGGGAAGGAAATTACCATTGTGAAACAGATTTCTGACATGCTAGAGGCAAGTCAATATTGAAGCTTTTGCTCGAGGAGGGCACAACTGCTGAATGGAGCCATAATCATTCACCATCTCACCACCCAAATGATTTATTCTTTCAAAAGGAATGCTCTCATAAAAAAAACCCAAAACACAGAATAGCTTGTCCCATTCATTTTCTTAGTCTCTCTTTTTATAAATCAAAGTATTGCCAGGAGTGGCTGATACCACACATAAAGAACAACTATTGAGTCACCTGAAGACTAGTTACTAGGTGAGCCTCTTCTTTGGGTTTTATCTTTTCTCAGTGACTTCAGGAGTGCAATTGGATGCTGATTATCTTTGCTCCAGGACATCATCTGAGCTATGGCTAAGCTGATATTAACACAAATCATAACTTCATTGTAAGTTTTCTGTGTATACAGAAACAACATACATTGTCTATCTTTAAGAGGTCCTGTTCTGCCACAGATATATTTCTGGGTCTCTGGAGCTGTGAGAAAGAATCATTCTAGTTCTCTCCTTGCAAGCTTTCTCCCATGTAGGTGAAACAGAAAGAAGGGTGCAAAATGACCCAAAGACCACAATTGGGAACTGTGGGATTGCTCCAGACAGTTTCTGTATTTGAGATCTACAGGGTGTGGGAATACAAAGGAATGAGCAGGTAAAAATGATGAAGGTCTCTACACTTCTCCCATCAGCTTGGTCAGACACTGGAGGCTGAGTACTACTGCTTACTGTATACATGACTAGGGTAGACTATTTATTCTTGTGGAGGCATAAGCAAGTCACACATCCCTTCCTTTGGAGTTTGTGGGTAACACCATAGAACTGAGGACAACTTCTGGATTGAAAGATTGCAGGGGTGCATGCCACAGGAAACTCATCTCTGAATCTATTCTTCCAGTTTCTGATAAGGATTTTGCTGAAAGTGGCTTGTGCTGGGAGGAAAAGATAGACAAGTCCTCAAAGTCTCCCTGGAAATGGCTTTCTTGCCCAGGACCCACTGAGTCCAACAGTGCTGGGGGACTTCCAGGCAGCAGTGCTAAATCAGTGCCTTTTACCATCTACAGCTACATAAAAGACTGTGACTACTCCTTCCTAATGAGAGACTTCTGTAATGCTCTCTGCTTAGGGCTATTCTTGAGGAATAAGGAATCCAAGACAGATGTGGCAGTGACCATCATATTAATCTCAAAGACCAAATCCCTCAAAGCAAAGGAAATATGAACAATTAAAACAAAAAATACAGTGAATCATGCGAATTCCCAGTGCCCTCAGTACTAACTACCAGTTCCACACATGAATTTGTGATTCTTGAGCCATGAATAAGTAAATCCTCTTTTGTTTAGAGAATAAGATGAAAATGCTACTGCTATTAAAACCACTCCTGCTTGCTGGCTCCTATGTCTGTATAAAAAGCATTTCTTTGCCTCACCTTTGGAGTGCCAAACTTGTCCTCTTGATAATACCAGCTGAATGGCAGCCAACAAGCTGAACACTGGAGGTAAATACCTACACCAATGCTTTGGGAAGCACTGAGCTGCATGCCAGCAAATTTGACAAGCAAGTCCCATAGAATCTATGGAAGTGGCTCTGGATGATTGGATATTTTATAGCAAGATAATACTTGGGTGACTAAGATATTTACACTCTTGTGTAATCTGTGCCACTGGACATCTCATCATGGAAAAGAGATCTCTGAATGTAGTTTATTCAAAATGCATCACTATAACTTTGGGATGAAGTCTGTAGCATTTGTCCCTTATCTGCAGGACTCTTAGCTAATCAAAAAAACCCCAGCCCACCAAGAAGGGAAAAGTTTCAACTAATCAAGCTGAAAATTTGTCATGAGTTCAGAACTAATGAAAAATTACTACTTCAAACTTTTGAAAAATCAAATCTAATTCCAAAGGCAGTGTACTGCTGGCAGAAAGATTATGTAGAAATTCTAACTTCTATATTTTCTCCTGTATTCACTGGACATTTCCATTCAAATAAGACAAAGATTCCCATTACAAACAATGTTTTCTTGCCTTAATTCTGAAGACCTGACTTCTTCCCTTGTGCTAAGGGAACTTCCTCTTGCAAAAGATCATTCTGACAGATATGGAAGCACTGGTTGGCATTCTAGGATGCAGGTTAGAAGATATGGATGCAGAGATTTCCAAGCACATCCCTATGCACTGCATTCTTTTCCTGACACAGGGATCCACCACTAAGAAGACAACTCTGCGTGTCTATGAAAGCTCCTTTGGAGTGGGGCCAGGGCCAGAAGTGTTCCTGGCAGTTGCTTCTAAAACTTGCACCCCACATTCAGCCTAATCATGATGACTTTCTGGCCAGTGCTGACAGCTTTCCAAACATGACTTGCCATTTTGAATGGCTGTGTGTAAAACAGAGGTGGTTGCCCTTATGCTGCCATATCCCCTGTGCCTCCCAAGGCTTTCTTAGAGCTCTGTAATGGTAAGGGGTTTGTATGAACCCAGAAATCAGTCTGGCTGCTGGGCTTTTATCTTCAGAGATATCAAGTAAGGAATAACTAGGAACTTGTCTCCATGCTTGGGATCAGATATGCTCAGTGCTAAAAAGCTCAGGAATGCTTTCAAAATTGTCCTTTGAAGCCTACTTGGTAGGAACAGCTGGAATGTATGTCTGCTTTAGCAGCAAGCTGCTCTGATACTGTGAGTAAAAACACAAGCTGAGTCACAGTAGAGATGACAATGCTGCTGACAAAATGTTTTAAACTGCAAACTAAAACAACAGTGGGATTATTTATGGACTGCAACTCTTATTTTAATGTCAATAAATGTACTGGATAAATTCCCCTTCATTAGCTGGAAACCTCAGAAGGAAACTGAAATATTCTGGTAAACCACAAGCTTGTTCTTAGCAAATAGATGGCTACATTTCCACTGTGGAGGCATATCCAGACTTTCTTCACTGGGACAATAAATCTCTGGGAGTGAAAAACAGAGTCTATAAAAGCAAGACCTACAAAGGATGGGTGTGTGACACATAGCCCTCAAGGCTCCAGAGGATGACATTGGAAAGTACTGAGAGCAGCTTTTTTATGAATGGAAAACATGTTTTCTGAGGTTTACCATTCAACTCAACCCAAATGGCTGGAATGAGTCTGCTTTATTGTGGGAGGGGTTTGCTCTCTCATCTACTGGGCTGCAGGCATCCCAGAAAGAGTAAGTTGGTATAAGGAGAGAGAGGAAAAGCACAGGAATATTGTGCAGAAGGAGCAAGTCTTTTAAGTAGCTGTCTCTAGATACTGTGCATGAGTCCACATGATATATACTCTAGCCCTTCCCCATCCTACTTGCTTCCACCTCACTACTATCAGAGGCTTCATGGAAAGAAAGGAAAACCCCAGACTTGCTACTCCAGCTATTCTATCATGGAAGAAACTCCATCAGATCAGCTATGGTCAGCTTCCCATTTTCAAAGGCAGATAGATCAAGGCAGAATGTCTTGCCCAGTAATCCTGATGTCATGTTTCCTAATGTTTCTAGAGGGAATAGTTTCATCTCTGGATGGAAAATCTGGACATCATAGTGGTAGATTGCTTTCTCCTGCTCCTCAGCACTAATCTATCTTTACTTTTCCTCTCTAAAGCTGTGGTTCTGTATCTTATCTTCCACCTAATGGCTTGCAGGCTATTTCCAGAATTGAAAATGTGGTACTCTTATTTGTGTAGCATTTTCTTTCTTTATATCATGGCACTAACAACATTTCTAATTTCCTTCAGAGTTTTTTCTTCTTATTGTGAGGACAAGACATACAAACATTTGTGTCTGGGTCTAAGCACATTTATTTCAGATGCTGAGTCCTCAGGAAGGGGAGGACAATGCCTAATAAATCAGGTGTTTCTTCCTTCAGTGTAAGTCACCTCCTGGGATCAATAAGAAGCAGAAAAGTTCTTGTGTTTGCATGAGATAATACAAATAGCTAAGAGCATATTTCCAGCCTTACACTTAGCACATAGACTAAGTTTATCAACAATAGCTTGTTGGGTTTGAGCAAGACTAGAAAACTATTTGCTAATAAAGGAATACAGGGATAAAAATACGGCTTGCACTAGAAGGTAAATGGAGCATCCAGGTTCTTCCTCATCAGCTTTCTGTCAAGCCTCAGGGTTAGGATCTACATAGCAATATTCCCATTTCACAAATCCTAGACTTCTTGCAATCTGACAACTAGGAACTTGATACTCAGCTAAGCAGGGACCAGAGGAGATTTCTGAGGAATTTCTAAGGTCTGCTTAACTTTCCCTTTGTCCCAACTTGAGCCAGCTCATTGTTGTGTCCTTAACCATCTCAAGGCAAGGCAAAACCTGTCACAACACCAGTTTAGTTTCCACTGGATAGAAATTTGGTCTCACACTGTCAAAAAGAGGCAAACCATTCTGTTAAGATGAAACAAAGCAATGGGATGGCTACCAGTTACAGTATCAGAGCAAATCCTGACTCTTGAGAGTGAAATGATCATCACAGGAAGCAGAGGGAGGAATTATTTAATCAAAGGATGGGGAAAAAAGCTTCACCAAACCAATGCAAGTTCACAGGGTTCTCTGATGAAAACTGAAGTAACAATTATATTTTTGTAACTAAAGCAGCTTGTTGTAAACACTGCAACAGGACCATTTCTTTTAAGGCTACCCTGTCACAAAAAGGTTGTTGATACAAGACACGTTACATGTGTTTGCTTTCACATGGAAACACAGCCAGAGTCTTCATTCAGAAGTTGATTCTGTCAGGTTTATGTCAGGCTTCCAAACCTCCAGTACCTAAATATGTTCCAAACTGGGTCAAAGGAATTCTTTTGCCCCTTATTTTGTTTTTGTAGCAATGTAGAGCTGCACCTTTATGCTCACACACACTATCAGTCAGGAATGGATGTTATTTTGCCTCAATATGACTTTAAAAAACAACTCAAAACAGAATCAGCTTCTCAGGCAATTGCTTTACCTGAGAATGTAGTGATCACCTTCCTAAAGGGAAAGAGCATTAACTAGAGCTTGTTTGTGTTTGTGCTGGGATACCAGGACTCCAGTGGATAATCCAGAAGATTACTCCACAGTGGATTAACCCAGACAATGCTTATCAAAAATGTCACACCACAAGTATGAGCCAAGAATATATTACTGGGAAAGCTGCCTGGACCAGTGTAAAGTTAGAGAAAATGGGAGAGTATTATGCATCAAACAATGCAAAACCCTTGCATTATCTGTGAACACACTTTGTATCAAACCAAGTGAAAAAAAACAAAGAAAAAAGACAACTAAACCCTCTCCCCCCTCCAGGACCTCAGACTGCATTATACTGATGGCTCCACAGGACCTTGGTGGGTCTGAACTCTCATATTCTCTCCTCATATCTCTGCTACTACGTCCCTGAAAGCAGCAGCATTTGGCTAGTGCCATCCTCTCACCTCCATATATGCCCTTGTTTAACCCTTGCTGGACTTCACTATTTCTCAGACCTGCTGTCATCAGTTTCCCCAACTTTGGGTCACCTTGCTCACCAGCCTTAGCTGCACTCAGTAGCAACAGGAACTTATCCCTTAGGTACTCCCTGTGGTATCCCCTCTCCACATAGCCAAGCTTCTGCTTGAACCTCCCTTACTCCATGGCTCCAGCCTCTTGGCTTTCTCAGTGTATTCCTGGTTTCTTTTTCCTCACACTTCATTCTGTTACTTTCTTGCCCTGCCTCACTCTAATCCTGTGGCCATTCTCTGCCTAGCTCCTGTGATTCCCAGTCCAAACCAGTTAGCTTTCTCCTTGTGTCTCTTCCAGGCCTGCTTCCAAAGGGAGTTGCTGCTGCTAAATCCAGGGATGCAACTTAGTGAAACTCTGAGTTCATATAACAAGAGAGCGTTGAGAACAGAGTCATTCACTCCAAGCTTTAGACTGCAGCTCCATCCTGCCCTCTGAACAGCAGAAAAGTCACTTACAGCCTCTGCTTTGAAACCCACCTCTGGGGCAGTCTGCAAGTCAGAAAAGGCTTCATTTATTCCACTTAACTGGGATAATACAATACAAAGATATGCAGAGACAAATACAGAAAACTGGATGCATTCACCAACCTCTGTGGTGCTTTTTTGCCTTCTAACATCACAGATAATTTGTGGTAAGGCTCTTGTTAACTCAGTGTATACTACACCTAACAAAAGAAGCCATGCATGTGGATTTGCTTTCTGGAAGATTTCATACTATATAATAAATTTTAGGCTAAATAAGTGTCTCCAAAAGAGATACTGGTAAAATCTGTCCTGTTCTAAGATTTAATAACAAATGTACTCTCTGGTGCATAATAGGCAATTCATTTTGCTATGCATTTACTCTATTTAAAACATAAAGCACTTAAGGATATTTCAAGTATGCAAGACTATTATAAAATCAATTTCTATTCTGGTTTATAGCCCAACCACTTAAAGTCTTAATTTGCTACAATTCACTTTCTTAGACTCAGGCTCATAAAAGTGGGACCAGCTACCTCCTAAACTCTGACCATAGGCTTCTCAGAGCTAAAACTGTTTAATTACTGTCTACCACATCCACTGTCTGCACTTGCTTATTGCCTACATTTCTGCACTTACAGCCTCAGATCAGGTTGTTTGCACTTGCTTGAGAACCTGCTGCCTCTTTTGCTGAGCTTTGAAGGAGGAGGAGGGAGGCTTGGATGCTATCTCCTTACACTTTACAACTAAACAAACAGCAGAGGAACTGGCAGGGAGTCATGGCCCTTTGGTGAGCAAGGCTCTGGCTCAGCAGAGGGCAAACGAGGCAGCATCATTTTCACTCCAGCACAAAGTGTCTATTCTTGCCCAAGAGAAGCCAAAGCAGAGGGACAAGTAGCAAAGCACATCTGCAGGGCTGTATTTCACAGGAAGCAATGCAGCTCCTCTGCAGATAAGTTTCACTGAAGAACAAAGACTGATTTTGTTCAGTGCTTCAGGAATGATGCAGTGAGCCTGGACCTAGCTTTTCAATCCCTGAAAGCAAGGCTTGGGCAGTGAAACCTAACTTCTCTCTCATCCTTGTTCAAATTAGCTGCATGATTTTCAAATTAGTCCTATTCTCACTGTATGAAGAAGGCTTAAGACAGCCACTCATCTCCAAGTAAGTTTACAAGCTTTATTTATTGGTTTTGCAGACAAGTTAGTGCATCAGAGAAATGCCAGACCAACAATAGCTAAACCAGTTGTGCTAAATGTAGCCTCCAGTGCTGAGCTGCCTTAAAGCTTAGGAAACAAAATATTTATGGTTAAGAACAGGACAAATGGTGTAATAATCCATTAGCAGCCAGAGTCCTCACTGATTGCAAACATATTTTGACCTTACATGTTTCATGTCCATCATAATCTCAGAGCCATACTACCCACTACAATTGGTTTTCCAGCAGCTCACCATTTAACATGAGGCAATGAGGTGTTTTTGAACAAGACAAGCAGTGTTAGATGTAGTGGGAGCCAAAACCCATGATCATATTAAAAGCAAGCCACAGAGCAGATTACCTCTTGCCCTCTCCTTTAGCTTGAGCAGCATGTTCCAATAAGTACAGGAGAGACTGTCAAATACTTCTTTATAGTTTAATTTTCCTTTTTTCATCTCCATTGTTTGCAGTGTCCTTGCCCTCTTTAAAAGCTGTAGAATAAAATTCCTTCCTCTGTCAATTTTGTGCTTTCTCTCTCAAAAAAGGAACGACTAGGGATTAAAACCCCAAAACTTCAGCCCCTCTCCAAGAGGCAAATTAAAGATTAAAAATGAGTATTTTTTAATCAAAATTTAAAGGAACTGATAATTTTAGAAGTAGGGCAGATGCCCTTCTTTTAATTATTGCTCATTTTCCCTGTGTCCAGCTTTGTGAAGCATTTTATAGCAAACTCTAGTTAACAGTAAGTGCAGCCCTGCAGCTCCTTGCTCTTTAAGAAGGAGGCCAAGAAGGTCTTTTCTCCAAATAGCTTTTGGCCATTTTGGGAGCACTTGTGAAACCTGAGGAGGACAAGGTAGCAGTGGTCTAGGGGAGGTGCCTGGAGCTGAGCACTATCACTACAGCAGCTTGGTGCTGCATATTCCCCTTGGTGCCTGGCTGATCCAGAGCTGGCTGCTGACTGCAAGGGAAATGCTGTTTGTACTGGCTCAGAACTCAGTGACTGCGAACCACACAGGGCACAGATCATCACCTGGGATCACCTGAGGCCTCTGTTTACTCTGGCTTGGCAGTCCAGAGCTGGAATCTGTCTTGGTGGAGGAGAAAATATCCAGAGCTCCTGAATTTATACATTGGCAGCCTCTAGTTTTTTTTTCCTCCTAACTGCAGTGAAGGAACTATCTCTTGGTGTCTATTGATAGAAGTTTCCCTTCTGTTTCAAGACTAAGGTTATCATCATAGAATCCTAGAATGGTTTGGGTTGGAAGGGAGCTCTGGAGCTCATCTAGTCCAACCCCCCTGCACTGGGCAGGGACATCCCCAACTAGATCAGCTTGCCCAGAGCCCTGGCAAGCCTCACCTGCAATGCCTCCAGGGATGGGAACTCAACCACCTCCCTGGGCAACCTGTGCCAGTGTTCCACCACCCTTGTATCATTTATAACTTAAAATCATATTTCTGCAGACTATTCTTTAAACATTTTACCCTTGGTCTGTGCTGTGTATCACATACAGGAGTACTCTTTATGATTTAGTCAGCATTGCTTTCAAAATGTTGTACATTTCTGTATGTAAGCTGTAATTTCCATTAGCTGTGGGACTAATAATTTGATTTAAAACACTTTCTCCCCTCTGTAAAAGAAACAGCAACATGAGGAACAAAGATCTCATCTCCCCTGTTCCCTTCCCCAAATTCCAGTCAGCACAAGCAATTCAAGAGTTAACTGGATGGTGACACACCTAGTCATTATTCTCTAATAATACCTGCTTTTCTAATTGCCCTAGTGGCAGTTAGAAAGAGCAATGCCTGCATCTTTTCCAGCCTTCCATGCAGACTTCAACTTTCTCTCTTTTATCCTTTCCTTTAGGGATCCAAAGAGAAGCTCAGCTCTCCAGCACATGGAACAACATCAACCCTTTGGCTAGTTTCTCCAGTCCAAGCTCCAACGTATTTAAAAGGAATCATGAAAGAATCAGAGACTAATTCACAGCATAGCAAACTACTCCAGTACAACAGACAAGCTTCAGCTGGCAACTGAAATCTTTCTTTTGCCAAAAGAATAGACAACTGCTATTTTATTCTACATCACCTAGAGAAAACTGCTTCACACTCTCAGCATGTTTCAACCTCTGGGTCATGGCTGAGAAGTTCTTCAGTTGCTACTTTTTTTTTTGCTACCTCCTTCTATCTGTAATAAATCTACCATAGAAATAGGCAACATAGAAACAGGCATCCATTCCTATGTGTGAAAGCAAGCAACACAGGAAAATAGACATAATTAAAGCTCCAAAGGTTGGTCTTGTTTTCAGTTGGTTGCAGCAAGTGGAGATGCCATCCTTGGACAAGATGGTTTTCAAAGCTAGGTCAAGTGCTTCTTCAGTTCAAAACAGTAAGAAACAGTCCAAAAAGAATTTGAAGATGGAATGACAATAAATCAGAAAGTGTAATGAATGACAAAAAATCAGAAAGTGTAAACCAAACCAACTGGATTTCCATATTGGACACAGTCAGTGGAGAAAAGCTCTTCACCAAATATTTAGTACCATGACCATATCAGTGTATTTTTCCTGTTCTGTTTCCTGACAGAGAGTATCCAAGATGGGACCCATCTGTGGGAATTCAGAGCAGGGAGACATTTGGATTTTAATGGGGCTGGGGATCTGCACATCTGCCACAGCATCAGCTGATACCTCAGTGCAGTGTGTGCTCTGGTGCCAGCTGATGCTGCTGAAGGCAGAGGCCAAGCACAATGACAAGATGTGTCCTCTTTAGGGACATCCTTCTTTAATTACTCTGCTTATGGCCTCCTGTTCCTTTTCCACCTTTCTTTCCTCCCTGGAACACAAAGGAGGAGGGGAATAGCAACTGGCTGTCAACTGACTCTGGAGGGAAATTAGATGGAGAATTCCCTCTGAGATGGTACTTTTTGATCCCCTTTCTGATAAGTGCAGTGGCCTAAGCAAAGCCACCACCTCCTCTTTTCCCCTCACTCTCTCTGAAATCCCCTGGCAGCCACGCTGCTATGTGAGTGCCAACAGTCCAGCAGCAGCCTGAAGCCAGGAGGGGAAGGAAATGACTACCACTAGCTACAAGAGATGCAGTTGTGAGAGGACAGGGAGCTGCTATGGAATGTACTGGGCACACCTGGGGATGGAGTCTTTCCCCAGTTATCCCCCAAACTGGCTGAGAATATATGCAAAGCAGACTGTGTGTCATTTCTTGAGTCCAGCAATAAAATATTGAGTGCATTTCTAATGCTGCAAAAGCTTTTAAAAAGACTTTTAAACCTTTCACTGTGGGACATAATTAACTTTGATTTGCTATCTGCAACAGGCCTGGCCTCCAAATACAGAATGAAGCAGTCACAAATTGCAAAACTGGTTTGTTTGGTTCCCACACTACTCAAATACTGATAAAAGCTTTCTCATTTGTCAGTTATTGCTCTGTACATGACAGGCCCTGGGCAACATAATTATGTGAGTTTGGAGGCCACATCCATGTCTTCCCATGAACACTCTGCATGCTCTCTAGGTACTCAGGCAACAGAGCAGCTACAACTTGAGATGCAAGATTTAAAGCTTGTTAAGCAAAAAGGACCTTTTCCTTTCTTTAGCAGGCAGAGGATTAAGCTTTCCTGTAGCTAATTATACCATCTTATCATAGAATCCTAGAATGGTTTGGGTTGGAAGGGACCTCTGGAGCTCATCTAGTCCAAGCCCCCTGCACTGGGCAGGGACATCCCCAACTACATCAGCTTGCCCAGAGCCCTGGCAAGCCTCACCTGGAATGCTTCCAGGGATGGGAACTCAACCACCTCCCTGGGCAACCTGGGCCAGTGTTCCACCACCCTCGTGGGGAGGAACTTCTTTCTAATGTCCAGTTGAAATCTGCTCTTCTCCAATTTCAAACCATTGCCCCTTGTCCTTTCCCTGCAGGCCTTTGCAAACAGGCCCTCTGCAGCCTGCTTGCAAGTTCCCTTTAGGTACTGGAAAGTCACAAGACAGCTCAAAAGACACAGAAAGATTATTGCTTGCC
>VWZO01020771.1:6842-18883 GCA_013396975.1 Bucco capensis
CTGGTCTGCAGTTGCCCAGTCCCTGTCTCAGTGGCTGGCCCTTGCCCATGGCCTGTGGCACAGAGTGAGACCTGGGAGAGCTTCACCCCAGCATGGCCAAGGGGGCTGGAGGAGTATCCAGCAGAGGCAGGCTGGGCACAGGGTGAATGTTGTCCAAAGTAAATGGCAAAGGGTAAATTAGGACCTTAATGTGCTCCTTTTTGTCAGCTTGAAGGCACACTGATTGAGCACTCAAGCCCAAGGGCAGCTGGGCAGCAGCTGCTCCAATAGTTTTGTGGGCCCTTGGCAGCAAGGTCTGTGTTGGCCAGGAGGGAGTTTTTGAGCTGCCAGTCCTTTCCTGCTGCCTGTGTCTCTGGCACCCATCCCTCATCCCCCCACCCCTTGCCTTTGTCTGCTGGATCCCCTTCCCACCCTATCTACCACTCAGGCACTTCGCAAGCCTAACTTGCCTCATGGCCTCCTCTGCAGGACGAGCATTTGCCTGGGGCATGGGCACCAAATACCAGCTGGGCACAGGGGAGGAGAAGGATGTCTGGAGCCCTGTGCAGAGGACTGGCAGGCAGCTGGAGAAGCAAGCAGTGCTGGCTATGTCCAGCAGTGGCCAACATATGGTGCTGCTGGTCAAGATCAAGAAGGAGAGTGATGAAGTGGCCCTACACAGCCAAGGATGGGGGGGAGCAGGGGATGCATGCACACACACCCACTTTCTGTTCATGTTGAGTAACCAGAGTCCAGATGAGGGTGGCAGGGTGGGCAGGAGGCTCCCAGAGCCAAGCAAGCCCTGACAGCATCTCTGTGGCTGGAGCAAGGCTTTTCAGGAATGCAAATGGATTCTGGTTGATTAATTGAGGAAGAGAGGAAAAAAAACCACCTGTGCTCTTTTAACCTTTGGAATAAATGGAATTTTGCCAAAGCCTGGGGTTTGCAGTGGGTTTGGAGGAGTGGGTAGCACTCCTCACTGCCCTGGCAGCATGGCTGAGGAGGGCAGGGCCTGGAAGGGTTGCTCTTGTCCTCTCCTGCCACCTCTCTCCATAAACCCTAAGCATGTCCCTGCCCCTGAGCTTCCAGCTGAGCTTTGGCACCTGCATGGAGGTGAGCATGAGGAAAGGAAACCAGGGCTGAGCAGAGGCTCAGCATCCTTCAGCCCCTCAGAGTGGGTCACTGAGGTAGACTGAGGTCACCTTGGCCTCCTGCCACCCCTGAGCAAGAGAGTGCTGTGGCCAGCACGGTGTGAGGCCAGTCCTGTGTGGCCGTGGTGCCTGGGGACAGGTTGAGGTGGGTGCCTGCTTTGTAGGGTGCAGGAGCACCCTTGAGTGCTGCTGTGGTCCCAGCCTGGCCAGCAGTGTGTCTGGGGCCAAGTGTGTGGCTGCCAGGGGATGGCAGCAGGAGAAGGTGCTGGAAGCTGCTGGAGCCCTGGGCTGGGAGAAGCGGAAGAAGGAAAAGGGCTTACTTGAGCAAAGGGAAGGATCTCAGGAAAGAGGTTTTGCACCTGCAGAAGGAGGGGGAGGCATGTTGGGGGTGAGGAGGAGGGATTTGGGTCCTGTGGTGGGCTTGGAGGGGAACTGTGCCAGGGTCTGGCCTTGGCACATGGGGAGGTTTTCTGTCGCCAGCCCAGCCAGACTCTCTCCCATTGCCAGGGGTTCCTTGGTTGGCAGGTCTGATACCACACTCCTGCTCCTCATCTGTTGCTACTGGAAGTGCACAAAATGCTTTTAATTTACAGACAAAAGATTGGCAGGTGGGATTTGGAGCTTTCACAGAATCCCAGAATCCCCAAATCCCAGCATAGTGGGGGTTGGAAAGGACCTCTGGGGATCATCCAGTGAAAGCACTCTGCCAAAGCAGGGTCACCCACAGTGACTTGCCCAGCATCACCTCCAGGTGCCTTTGGTATCTCTCCACACAAGGAGATTCCACAAGCTCTCTGGGCAGCCTGGGCCAGGGCTCTGCACCCTCACAGAAAANAATAATTAAATCCTGAAGGCTGCACTGCTCAAACCCAAATGAAGCCCAAGACTTCAGCAGCATTTTCATTGTGATCAGTGAAGTGCATTTCCTAGTTTGCCAATAGATTAAAGCACATTTGGCTAGTAAGCCTCCCCAGACCATCTGAATTTGCAAGCCACACATGAGGAACTAGCACTCTTCCTAAGTGCCTTCTCCTTCTTGTGAGGAGAATGAATACCTCCAACCTCATTGCATTCCTCCTTCTGCATTCTAAGCTGAGGATGCCATGTAAATGTGTCACAGGGCTGCCAAATGCAGTGACTAATTTCTCCAATCAAAGTAAAAAGAAATAAACCAGTAGGATCTTACTTCTATTAATTTTTGAAGGAAGAGGCTTACAGCAGTTAATGTATCGTGAAGCTGTCTTGGTTTGACCAGATTGTTTTTGGGAAAGAGTCAAAAATAAGGACCTCCCCCTCCCAGGATAAAGGAATAAATGTAAAATGAATACACATGCACACCCAAGGCAAAGTGATAAAGAATAACTTTAACAAATAAATATATATGTAACAGTGCAAATACAGACGTAAGTAAGAAAGCTTTCCAGGTCTCTCCCCCCCTCACAGTGCCATGAGGTTTCTCCCTCCCCACACCAAATAAAACCTGCAAGAAATATAGTCTGGTTGGAGTGGGAAGAAGGTGAGGTGAGCTGAGATGATCTTGATGGAGCCAGGGACTTGGATGGCTGAAGAGAAAAAGTCCCAGTTAGATGGAAAGCAGAGCACCACGTGGTCAAGATGGCAGAGGCGACGTGGCAGTCCTCTCTCCCCTTCTGTGTGTTCNAGATTAAAGCACATTTGGCTAGTAAGCCTCCCCAGACCATCTGAATTTGCAAGCCACACATGAGGAACTAGCACTCTTCCTAAGTGCCTTCTCCTTCTTGTGAGGAGAATGAATACCTCCAACCTCATTGCATTCCTCCTTCTGCATTCTAAGCTGAGGATGCCATGTAAATGTGTCACAGGGCTGCCAAATGCAGTGACTAATTTCTCCAATCAAAGTAAAAAGAAATAAACCAGTAGGATCTTACTTCTATTAATTTTTGAAGGAAGAGGCTTACAGCAGTTAATGTATCGTGAAGCTGTCTTGGTTTGACCAGATTGTTTTTGGGAAAGAGTCAAAAATAAGGACCTCCCCCTCCCAGGATAAAGGAATAAATGTAAAATGAATACACATGCACACCCAAGGCAAAGTGATAAAGAATAACTTTAACAAATAAATATATATGTAACAGTGCAAATACAGACGTAAGTAAGAAAGCTTTCCAGGTCTCTCCCCCCCTCACAGTGCCATGAGGTTTCTCCCTCCCCACACCAAATAAAACCTGCAAGAAATATAGTCTGGTTGGAGTGGGAAGAAGGTGAGGTGAGCTGAGATGATCTTGATGGAGCCAGGGACTTGGATGGCTGAAGAGAAAAAGTCCCAGTTAGATGGAAAGCAGAGCACCACGTGGTCAAGATGGCAGAGGCGACGTGGCAGTCCTCTCTCCCCTTCTGTGTGTTCTCTCCAGTGAGGCAGGAGGCAAAGAGAGGAAGTTAAAGAGATCTCTGTCCCTTTTATAGAGAGAAGGTATCCCAGTGCTCCCTGTGCAGCAGGCGCAGTCTTTCTTGTTCAGCTGATTTGCACATGAAAGTCACTTCCTTGCTTTGTGCTCCCATGATCAGCCCGGATGCAGCCCTGTGCGCCGCGGCTACTGGGCTCGTGCCGCAGCTCAGCCGCTGCTCCGTACACCACATTGGGAAGTCCCGGCGGGTCTCGCGCCGCGGCTCAGCCACTGCTCCAGCCTGCTCCACACCCCACACCCTTTTTTTGCTGCGGCTACCAAAGCCAACTAGCTGGGGGAGGGGCGACAGCAGCAGAGCAGTTTGGAAAACAAAACAAATAGGTTTGGGAGAAGAAGGAGGAGGTAAGGTGGACACAAAGAACTTCCTGTTTCATGTATCCTATCACAGAAGGTTAAAAAAAAATCATTTTCATAAAATACAAGAGCAACCAATTTCACCATTGAGTCAGAGTAAAAGCTGGGATTCTTGCGAGTGGGGACATCAGAAGCGAATGTCGAACATATGGCTTCTGCTTTTGGGGCAGCAGTTAAACCTCTCATGCACCGGGGAAAGGGTGTATGAGTCAGAGTGTGAAATGTTATAACTGCGACAAACTGGGACATACCAGGGCTCAGTGCCAGTTTCTTAAGCACCAAGGGAAAGAACAGGAACATAACGCAGGAAGTTTCACCTGTACATGTAGTCGTTGCCAGAGATTTGGACACCGTGCAAGTGAATGCAGATCGCAACTTAGAAAGGACGACACAGCTTTGGGAAATGGGAGACCGAGCGCAGGGAGACCAAGCGCGATGACACAAGGCAGGTCTCAGAATCAGGGTGCTTGGTGCCCAGGCACCACAGCAGGGAGTGCTGGAGTGGACGTGGCAACAGCAGTAGAAATAACCTTAGTTGATTCACAGGTGCAGTGTGTTCCTACTAACGTGAAAGGTCCCTTAGGTAGGGGATTGAGTGCTTTACTTTTAGGACGGTCATCAACAACCCACAAAGGGCTTTTTGTGTTACCTGGGGTAATCGATGCAGATTTTACTGGAATTATATCAATTATGGTGTGGACTCCATCACCTCTGGTACATATTCCGGAGGGGGCAAAAATTGGACAATTGTTACTCTTTAAAGCGGCAGCGCCTCTCGCAGATACTCACAGATGGGGAACCGGAGGGTTTGGTTCGACCGGTGCGACAGAGTTCTGCTTGACCATGGATATTAGCAAAGCGAAACCTACAGAACAGGTAATACTGAAAGCCCCGAGCTGAGAAATTCATGTGATCAGTATGTTGATTGACACTGGAGTGGAAGTCACCATTATTAGTCAAGCGGCGTGGCCTGCGTCTTGGCCATTAGAGACTCCTTCTGTGCCTGTTATTGGGGTAGGAGGTGCTCAGACAACTAGTATGAGCAGACATCTTATTCAATGTCAGCTCAGTGATGAAGGAATCTGTTCAATACGCCCATATGTGATGGCTGTCCCAATCTGCCTACTAGGTTGTGATGCCCCACGCCAATTAGGGGCTCGTTTAGTTACTTCTGGTATGGGTTTTCAGCAGCAGCCATTGGAAGCGGGCGACCAATTCTGAAACTTACATGGAAAACAACTACCCCTGTGTGGATAGACCAGCGACCACTTACCACTGAAAAGATCGCCCAGATTGAGATTCTCGTACAGGAGCAATTAGAGCTAGGTCATATTGAGCCAATCACGAGCCTGTGGAACACCCCGATTTTCACAGTCCTCAAGAAAAGCGCAAAATGGCGTCTTTTGAACGATCTAAGAAAAATCAATGCAGGAATGGGGAACATGGGAGCTTTACAACCTGTATTGGCATCTCCTAATATGATTTCAAAAAATTGGCAAATTATAATCATTGATTTGAAAGATTGTTTTTTCACAATTCCATTACATCCAGAAGATTATGAGAAATTTGCTTTTTCACTACCCACAGTGAACAAGGGAGAACCAACAAAGCAATATCACTGGGTGGTATTGCCTCAAGGCATGAAAAATTCCCCAACAATGTGTCAGCTTTATGTAGCTTGGGCTCTTGCTCCTGTTTGAAAGTCACACCCTGACCTGCTAATCTGTCATTATATGGATGACATGCTAATAGCAGGAGAATATCTAGAGGCAGACAATCTAATCTCAGAAATGAAGTGCACATTAGAATTAGAAGGATTGCATATAGTCCCAGAAAAAATTAAAAAATCAGAAGTATGGAGGTATCTTGGTTGGGAAATCACAAAAGGTACAGTGAAACCAAAGAAGCTTGTAATTCACACAGAAATAGCCACCTTAAATGATGTTCAGAAGCTGTTGGGGGACTTGAATTGGGTTCACAATCTCTGTGGCATTACTAATGCAGAACTAACCCCTTTAGTAAAACTCCTCAAGGGAGTAGGTAGAGCAGTAGGAAGAGCAGCCGAGATTTAAGGTGGTTGGCCTGGCATCTGAGATTTAACGCAGCAGGCCGGGCGGCCGAGATTTATGGTGATTGGCCAGTCGGCCGTGATTTAACACAGTAGGCTGGGCAGCTAAGATTTATCGTGGTCTTCCGGGTGGCCGAGATTTATCTTGGTAGCCCGAGCAGCTGAGAATTAATGTGGGAGGCCGAGTGGCCCAGATTTAACACAGTTGGGCAAGCGGCCGAGAGTTAACGCAGTTGGCTGGGTGGCCCAGATTTAAGGAGATAGGCTGGGATGCCGAGATTTAACACGGTAGACTGGGCGGACGAGATTTAACGCGGTTGGCCATATGGCCAAGATTTACCATGGTCGCTTGGGTGGCTAAGATTTAAAGTGATAGGCCAGGCGGCAGAGATTTAACTCAGTTTGCTGGGCAGTCAAGCTTTAACGTTTACTGGGCAGCCGAGCTTTAACATGTTTGGCTGTGTGGCTGAGATTTAACACTTTTTTCCATGCAGCCGAGTTTTAACGTGTTTGGCCTGGCAGCTGAGACTTAATGCGGTTAGGATGGGAAGCCAAGATTTAACACAGTTGGCCAGGCGGCCCAGATTTAATGTGGTAGGCCAGGCGTCTGATATTTAACGCGGTGTGCCAGATGGCCCAGATTTAATGCAGATGGCCGGGGGGGCAATATCTAATGCTTGTGCTGCGTGGTCGAGCTTTCACGTGGTTGGCTGTGTGGCCAACATGTAACATGGTTTGACGGTTCGCCAAGATTTAACATAGTTGGCCAGGCTGCCAGAGATTTAACATGGTTGGCTGGGCGGCCGTTATTTAATGCGATTGGCCAGGTGGCCGAGATTTAATGCAGTTGTTTGAGCGGTTGAATTTAACACAGCTGGTCAGGCAGCTGAGATCTAACTTGGTTGGCCAGGAGGCAGAGATTTAATGCCATTGGCCTGGTGGCTGAGATTGAACACGGTTGGCTGGGTGGCCGAGATTTAACGCAGTAGACCGGGTGGCCAAGATTTAATGCAGTAGGCCAGGCAGCCGAGATTTAACATGGTATGCCAGGCGGCCAAGATTTAACATGGTTGGCCAGGCGGCCAAGATTTAACGCAGTTGGACGGGCGGACAGATTTAAGGCGCTAGGCTAGGCAGCCGAGATTTAGAGGTATGCTGAGTGGCCATGATTTAATGCGGTTGGCTGGGTGGTTGAGATTTTATGCGGTAGGCCGGGTGGCACATATTTAAATGCGGTTGGCAGTGAGGCCGAAATTGAAAGTGGTTTGCCAGGCGTCTGAGAATTAACAGGGTTGGCAGGGTGGCTGAGATTAAGTGCGGTTGGCTGGGTGGCCGAGATTTAACGCAGTGGCACTGAGTGGCATGGTATAGATGTTGGGTGTATAGGGTCATAGGCTGGACTTGATGATCCTGGGGGTCTTTTCCAGTCTTCGTGATTCTGTGATTCTATGGTTTAACATGGTAGTCCGGGAGGCACAGATATAAGGCAGAAGGCCGGGCGGCTGAGATTTAATGTGCTAAGCCGGACGGCAGATAATTAATGCGGTTGGCCGGGTGGCTGAGATTAAGTGTGGTTGGCTGAGTGGCCGAGATGTAACGCAGTAGGCTGAGCGGCTGAGATTTAAGGTGATTGGCCATTCGGCCATGATTTATCACAGTAGGCTGGGCGGCCAAGATTTAACACCATTTTCTTGGCAGCCAAGATTTATCGTGGCAGGCCCAGCGGCTGAGACTTAACACAGTTGGGATGGGAAGCTGAGATTTAACACAGTAGGCCAGGCAGCCCAGATTTAACATGGTAGGCCAGGTGTCTGATGTTTAACATGGTTTGCCAGACAGCTCAGTTTTAATGCAGATGGCTGGGCGGCCAATATCTAACGCTTGTGCCGGGTGATCCAGCTTTAATGCCGATCTCTGGTCTGCCTAGATTTAACGCAGTAGGCCAGTCGGCCCAGATTTAATGCGGTAGGCCAGGTGGCCGAGATTTAACATAGTTGGCTGGGCAGCCAAGATTTAACACCGTTGACCAGGCTGCTGAGATTTAACGTGGTTGGCTGGGCGGCCATGATTTAAGGCGGCTGGCCGGGCGGCCGAGGTGTAATGCGGTAGGCTGGGCCTCCGTGATTTAATGCGGTTGGCCAGGCTGCCGCGATTTAACGCGGTTGGTTGGGAGGCCCAGATTTAACGCTCTTGGACGGGCAGCCAATCTTTAACACGGTTGGCTGGGCGGCTGAGAATTAATGCAGTTGGCCAGGTGACAGAGCTTTAACACAGTTGGCCGGGTGGCAGAGATTTAAGGAGGTTGTCCGGGTGGTCAAGATTTAAGACAGTTGGCCAGGTGTCCGAGCTTTAACATGGTTGACTCTGTGGCCAAGATTTAACACAGTTTTCCAAGCGGCCAAGATTTAATGTGGTTGGCCAGGTGGCCAAGTTTTAATGCAGTAGGCCCGGATGGCCCAGATTTAACCCGCTTGGATGGGCAGCCAATCTTTAACAAAGTTGGCTGGGCAGCCGAGCTTTAACGCTGTTAGCCAAGCAACTGAGTTTTAACAGGGTTAGCCAGGAAGGCCAAGTTTTAATGCAGTTGGGTGGGCGGCTGAGCATTAATGCGAGAGTTAATGCGGTTGGCCCCAGCGGCCCAGATTTATGATGATAGGTTGGGCCGCCAAGATTTAACACGGTATATAGGGCAGCTGAGATTTAAGACAGTTGGCCGGAGCGGGGCGAGCTTTAACGTGGTCGGCCAGGCAGCCCAGATTTAACGTGGTTGGCTGGGCAGACCAGATTTAATGCAGTTGGCCAGGCAGCTGAGATTTAACGCAGTTGGCTGGATGGCTGAGATGTAACTCCATTGGCCCGGCAGCAATGATTTAACAAGGTTTCCCAGGCATCCAAGATTTAATGCGGTTGTCTGGATGGCCCAGATTTAAAGCAGTTGGCTGTGCAGCCCAGATTTAATGCAGTTGGCCATGTAGCCGAGATTTACCTTGGTACCCCAGGTGGCCCAGAAATAGCGCAGTAGGCCAGGCAGCCGAGATTTAACGCAGTTGCTGGGTGGCCGAGGTTTAACGCAGTTGGCTGGGAGGCCCAGATTTAACACATTTGGCCAGGTGGGAGAGATTTAAAGAGGTTGTCTGGGCAGCCGAGATTTAAGGCAGTTGACCAGGCATCCGAGATTTAATGCAGTAGGCTGGGCGAATCAGATTTAACGAGGTAGGCTGGGCGGCTGAGATTTAACAGGGTAGACCAGGCGGCCAAGATTTAACACAGTTGGCTGGGCGGCCCAGATTTAGTGCAGTAGGCAGGGCAGCCGAGCTTTAATGCAGTAGGCCGGGCATCCAAGATTTAACGCGGTTGACAGGGTGGCCGAGATTTAACGTGGTAGATGGGCGGCACAGATACAAGGCAGTTGGCCAGGCATCCAAGAATTAACTTGGTTGGCTGTGCGGCCAAGATTTAATGCAGTATCTTAGGTGCCAAGATTCAATGCAGTTGGCAGAGCGGCCGAGATTGAACTCAGTTGGCTGCGCGGTCGACATTTAACAAGGTAGGCCAGGCGGTCGAGATTTAAAGGGGTGTGCTGGGTTGCCGAGGTCTAATGCAGTTGGATGGGTGTGCTTGATTTAACACGGTAGGCCATGTGTCCGAGATTTAACACGGTAGGGCGGGCAGCCATAATTTAATGCTGTTGGCCGCACAGCCGATATTTAACGCGCTAGGCCAGGCAGCCAAGACTTAACATGGTTGGCCAAGCATCCGAGATTTAACACAGTTGGCAGGGTGGCCAAGATTTAACGTGGTAGGCTGAGTGGCACAGATATAAGGCGGTTGGTCAGGCAGCTGCGAATTAATGTGGTTGGTTGTGTGGCTGAGATTTAATGTGGTAGGCCAGGCAGCTGAGATTTATTTAATGCGGTAGGCCAGGCAGCTCAGATTTGACGTGCTAGGCCAGGTGGCCAAGATTTACGTGGTTGGCTGGATTGCCCAGATATATGGCGGTAGGCCCTGTGGCCGAGATTTAACGCGGTTGGCTGGGTGGCACATATTTAACACATTTCATAGAATCATAGAATCATAGAATGGTTTGGGTTTGAACGGACATATGTAGGTCATCTAGTCGAACCCTCCTGCACTGGGCAGGCACATCCCCAACTAGATCAGCTTGCCCAGAGCCCTGGCAAGCCTCGCCTTGAATGCCTCCAGGGATGGGAAATCAACCACCTCCCTGGGCAACCTGCTTCAGTGTTCCACCACCCTCATGGTAAGGAACTTTTTCCTAATATCAAGTCTAAATCTACTCATCTCCAATTTAAAACCATTGCCCCTTGTCCTTTCGCTCCAGGCCTTTGCAAACAGACCCTCTCCAGCCTTCTTGGAAGTTCCCTTTAGGTACTGAAAAGTCACTAGTAGGTCCCCCCGAAGTCTTCTCTTCTCCAGGCTGAACAATCCCAGCTCCCTCAGCCTGTCCTCGGAGCAGAGGTGTTCCAGCCCCTGATCATTTTCGTNTCACTGATCTCCAGATGGACTTTGAGCCATTGACCACTACCCTCTGGATGCGGTCAGCCAGCCAGTTCCTTACCCACTGAACAGTCCACCCATCCAATCCATAGCTCTCTAACTTAGCCAGTAGAATGTTGTGGGGGACTGTGTCAAAGGCCTTGCAGAAGTTCAGATAGATCACATCCACAGGTTGTCCCTTGTCCACTGAGGTAGTCACACTATCATAGAAAGCCACTAGGTTTGTCAGACAGGATCTGCCCTTAGTGCATCCAAGATTTAACATGTAGGCAAGGTGGCCAAGCTTTAACACGGTTGGTCGGGTGGCCGAGATTTAACGTGGTTGGCCGGGCGGCCGAGATTTATCACCACAGAATGGGAGGACAGGATTTGAGGTGGTTGGTTGTGCAGCTGAGGTTTAATGCAGTAGACTGGGTCGCTGAGATTTAACGCTTTAGGCTGGGTGGCCAAGAATTAACACGGTTGTCCGGGTGGCCGAGGTTTAAGGCAGTTAGCCAGGTGGCTGTGATTTAACGTGATAGGCCAGGCAGCAGGGCGTTAACACGGTTTGCTGGGTGGCTGAAATTTAATGCATTAGTCCAGGGGGCCGAGATTTAACGCATTTGATCACGCGGCTGCAATTTAAACTTGGTTTGGCAGGAGGCTGAGATTTAACGCAGTTGGCCTGGCAGCTAAGATTTAATGCGGTTGGCTGGGCGGCTGAGATTTAACACTGTTCGCTGGGTGGTCAAGCCTTAATGTGGTTGGCTGTCACGTCGAGATTTAACGCAGTTGGACAGGTGGCAGAGATTTAAGGAGGTTGCTCGAGCAGCTGAGATTTAACATGGTTGACCAGCGACCAAGATTTAAAGAGGTTGTCCAGGCAGCCGAGATTTAAGGCAGTTTTCCAGGTGTCCGAGATTTAACGTGGTAGGCCAGGTGAATCAGATTTAACGACATAGGCCAGCCGGCTGATATTTAACACTGTTAAACGCTATTCAGTAGCCCCCCTGTGAACCAGAGCTGTGACTCATCATGGGCTGGGCAGCACTAGAGGCGGCAGCTTTAAAAGCCTGTGCTATCTCAAGCCGTTGTGCAGTGAATTCACCCGAGTGGAGATCTGCTAGAAAAGCTCTTAGAGGAAGCTCTGGGAAGCTTTGAGGCAGAGGATTTGCCCTGAGGGAACGAGTAGCTGCTTCTTTGAAGTGCCTGAGAGCGAGAAGGAGCGCTTAGCAGCTATTCAGTAGCCCCACTGCGAGCCAGCGCTGTGACTCATTGTGGGCTGGGCAGCACTGAAGGCAGCAGCTTTAAAAGCCTTCACAGAGTGCGTGCTTTTTTTTTTTTTTCCTCTCTCTTAATTATGGTAGCTACTCGAAGGAAAAGGGCTGTCCTTCCTGTACCCACCAAAATGGATATTGGCATTCAGGTTACAGGCTGTGAAGAATGTCACAGCCTTTCACTGGCAACAGAGGACAATGGTGATTATGGCTGTGTGCGGTGTGAGCAGGTTACGGACCTGCTCTGCCGAGTGGCACAGCTCCAAGATGAAGT
>VWZO01020772.1:4416-14584 GCA_013396975.1 Bucco capensis
CCTTTCCTTTTCTTTCCTCTCCTTTCCTTTTTTTTTCTCTTCTCTTTTCCTTTTCCCCTCTCCTTTCCTTTCCCCCCTCCTTTCCTTTCCACCCTCCTTTCCTTATTCCTCTTTTCCTTTCCCTTTTCCCCCCATTTCCCTGTCAAGGGCAGAGCATTGCCATGTTCTCCAAGCCCCAAGCTGTCAGGGGCAGCAGCCAGCAGGGCCTGGCAGCTCCAGGATGCTCCAAGCAGCTCCAGGATGCTCCGAGCAGCTCCAGGATGCTCCAAGCAGCTCCAGGATGCTCCGAGCAGCTCCAGGATGCTCCGAGCAGCCCCAGGATGCTCCGAGCAGCTCCAGGATGCTCCGAGCAGCTCCAGGATGCTCCGAGCAGCCCCAGGATGCTCCGAGCAGCTCCAGGATGCTCCAAGCAGCTCCAGGATGCTCTGAGCAGCCCCAGGATGCTCCGAGCAGCTCCAGGATGCTCCAAGCAGCTCCAGGATGCTCCCAGCAGCTCCAGGATGCTCCAAGCAGCCCCAGGATGCTCCAAGCATCTCCAGGATCTGTGCTGTACAATGGCTCAATTCTCTCTCGGAGCTTTTCCCTCAGAGAAGTGCCAATTCTCTCCCAGTTGTAGCTTGATTTCCCTGCTGAAAGGAGTCAGAAGTTCCCTATCCCTGTCAGATGTTGGTGCCTGCTCCAGCACTGAATTCTCCTGGATTTGGCCACTCTGGCTTGATGGTGAATCCCTTTGGGATGCATGGGAGAGCACTGATGTTCAGCTCTCTAGTGCTGTGAGCAAAGAAAGACTGGAATGTACAGCTAGCAACATTCCAAGCCCTAAGACAACTCCTTTGGGGTTGTTTTTTTCCCCTTGGACAAGTTTCCTTTCTTCAAGTGGAAAACAGGAATTGGGATATTGTGGTGCAGCTCATCTCTCACCAAAATATGTCAAGCACGAGCTGAATGTAAACATTGAAGTGAAGTCCTTTGTAGGCAGAGCTTCACTTCCTTTTGCTCTGCAGCTGGAAAGAGTTGCCTCCTGCCCTGGGAAAAGCCAAGGTGCTGGCTGCTGGGCCACAGCAATGGGAATGAGCAATGCTTGTGCTGGCCAACTTGCTTCCCTTTCCCTCTGCAACTGGACGGATTGATTGGCAAGCCCAACGTTTCCTAGAGCCATGGCTTTAGTTTGGTGTTGATAAGCAGCATTTTGGTATTTTGGGAGCAGGGAGTGGATGGAGAGTGCTGTTTGTCAGGGAAGAGGAGCTGCGTGTCGTCCTTTGTCTCTCCTTTGATTGGCATGCATTGTGTCAATGAACTGCAAAGAGAGAGAGAAGAAGGCACAGACATGGAGATGCTCTCCCTGCCTCACCCCAAAGAGCCAAGTGCACACTTGGAAGTTATTCCCTAGCCCTTTTTTTGCTTCCACTTCTTGCAGGGAGCTTTGTGTGGAGCCAGGGCAGGGCACACAGCTCATTCGGTGACAGCGCCGGGCAGGCTGCTAACAAATGGCACAGTGCAGCTCCTCCAGCTCCAAACAAATCCATCAGATGTCTGGCAAGACTGGCCACTTGTCTCTATTTCAGCCTCCTTCCCTTCACAATCCTTTTATTCCTAGTAATGGTTGGGAGATTGGTTTACAACAACTCTTCCTAAAGAGCTGCTTTAACACTCACGGGTTGTTTTTTGGGGGGGACTGTGTAAAATGTGGACCAGAGTAGTCCATGCAGTAAAAAGATTGGAAGGATTAATGCTACCCTTCTGCCTCTTTGGAGTAGTTTTTTAGCCATGGGGCTTGGCACTGCCACCATTGTCTTTGTGCCAAAAAATATCCGCAGCGGCTGCCGCAGTCGACTACGAGAGGCTTGTCTCGAAAATTCCGCAGTGGATGCGTCGGGTGCTTACAGGGCTGGAGATTCACCCTGGGTTGGAGACAAAAAAGAGACAAATTTCATCCCCCCCACCCCCTCCCCAAAACCCACCCAGAAAGATAGAGAACCTGGAGCTTGGGCAAAGAAAGGCAGAGCCCAGGCTGGGCTTGTAGCGCAAGGGAAGGGAAAGCGATGCTGAAATTGGGGAGAAGCTTTTGTACTTGGGAGTTGTGCTGCAAGAGAGACACAGAGAGAGAGAGAAAGAGAGAGAGTTCCTCGTGGGTGTTATCAGCACTCAGGCAAATTTTATTATCTGAGACAAATGTGGCAGGGAAATTTGGAAGCAGAAAATCGACATCAAGAGTGTGGCTAATTTTAAATGGAGAGTTGATAGGAAAAGCTATTTCCTTCCCCCCACCACCACCCCACCACCCTTCCCCAAAATGAAACAAGGATGATAATTTCCTAATTGGAGTCGATAGTGAAAAAACAATCTGCTTGAGATGTTTTTTGTGGAGTTTTTCCCCTCCGTGTTGGGTTCTTTGGTGGGAAGGGAGGAGGCAGAGCTGTGCCTGTGCGTGGGGAAACAACAAGCAGCGCCGATGCGATCGAGAGCAAAGCCTTGCACTCTTCTCCCAAGCAAAAGGTGCTCGCTCCTCATCTCCAAAGCTATCTGGTGCCTTCTTAAAAGTGGAGGCTAGAGATGAAAATCTTTTACAAGGAGCATAATCCTAAAAAAATAACAAGGAAAGGAAAGGAAAGGAAAGGAAAGTCAATCTCCTGCTGGCTGCTGTGCCGCTTTGGTACCTCACAGACTTCGACAGAGTCCTGGACGAGTGCCCATTGATGTCATGGAAACACTCAAATTACTGGGAATGATTCATGTCTATGCTGTTCTCTTCTCCTCCCCCACACAAATAGAAGGAGATTTTAACCCTGACAACTTGTAATTTGCAGCGGGTTTATTTTTGTATCTGGATAAATATTTTTTAACAACTGAAATTAAGCCCAGGCTGCCTGTGTCTGATCCGATCGGAGCCCAGATTATCCACAGGCAGCCTCACTACCTTCCCTGCTTCCAAATGCTGCTGCTTGCCACTTGTTTATTCCCCCTCCAAGCCTCACTTTTTGTTCCCTGCATCCACTTTGTGGCCCTCTTGGGGTGATGGGGAGTAGCACAGGGCTCTCCAGCCATGCCAGCCAGACATTTGGCACTCTGGATTCACCAGGACAATCTCATTGTTGTCTCCATCCTCAATGCTTCCTGCCAAGCTCCCATCATTTTGGGTACAACCACATACAAGTGCTTCCTTCCCAAAGTTCATCCACGTCCTATCAATTGCAAATCCCGTGTGGAAAACAACACAAGCAATGCAGAGACACAAAGCAAGCTCCAAAGGCTTAGATGGTGAGGAGGATCATTTTGTTATCCATCATGCCTTGGAAAGGGCAATTCAGCCTTCCCAGCCATGTGGGCACAAGGAGCAGGATGAGCTCCCTCATCCTTTGTCTAGCAAGCTGCCTCACTGGGGGATTGCAGGGACATTGGGATAGCCTTAGGAAAACAGAGCTCTCAGTGCCAGGCAGGGACATCTCATCCCTTGCATGCCTCACTCCAGCCCCACAGCATCCAGAGGTGGCTGGATGCTGTCCTTAGGATCTGGTGCTTCCAAGGATGGGCTGTAATGGCTTTGGTGGCCTTGGCTTGATCCCAGCAGCCTGGGATTGGGAGCACATCTCCTCTCCATGAGCACCCAGAGCTCCTTGAGGTGCAGAGGTGTCCCTGGCCCTGCTGGGATATCTTGGACACCGCGTGCCGGGATTCTCCTGCCCCAGCCTAGCCTAACAACTTCCATTGCAGGAGTGCTTTTTATTCCCCTGTGTCCATGGGTGTTTTGTGAGCTGATCCCTCTCCTCCTGCCCTCAGCACAAGGATGTCTTTGAGTGCCAATATGGTTTGCATCAGCCCTCTTGCCTGCTCTTTGTCTCGGGAGCACGATGCTGCTCAGCCATGCTCGGCACAAACCACCTCTTCCCTTCTTCCTTGTGCTCTCCAGTCTGCTCCAACCTTGCTTTTCCCTTCTAAATGGAATGGATTCGAGTGCTAGAGGCTTCCTGGGGGGAAAAAAGAGATCCTGAGGGCTGGCAGAGAGTCTCAGCAACCACTGGGCTCCTGGTCCAGTCAAAGCTTTGGGAGCAAGTGGTGTATTCCAGGCTAAATTCCATCCTCACCTTCATCCTGAGGGAATTTGCTCCTAGGAATGAGAACAAGGAGCCACACATCCCCAGGTGAGGACACAGTGGTGAGACACATAGGGTGCTTGGGAGCCAGAAGAAACATCTGGATGCTCTCCTTAGGGATAGCTGCACTTGTTGAGCTTAGAGGTCTGTGCCCACCATAGTGATTCCATGGCACTCCTTCAACCAGGCTGCTGGAAAGCCCTTCATTCCCACTTTTTGTTCTCTTCTGTCCACAGGTAAAACAGAAAGAGGTTCCTACTCCTCCTACGGAAGAGAATCCAACTTACAGGGCTGCCACCAGGTAAGCAAACAGCTGGGAAGTGTGCTGGGCAAGGAAGTGTGCTCCTTGGTGTTTTAAAGCTCCATGGTTGTGTAGCTCCAGGGACAAGCTCCATGTGTGTATAGCTCCAGGGACAAGCTCCATGTGTGTATAGCTCCAGGGACAAGCTCCATGTGTGTATAGCTCCAGGGACAAGCTCCATGTGTGTATAGCTCCAGGGACAAGCTCCATGTGTGTATAGCTCCAGGGACAAGCTCCATGTGTGTATAGCTCCAGGGACAAGCTCCATGTGTGTATAGCTCCAGGGACAAGCTCCATGTGTGTATAGCTCCAGGGACAAGCTCCATGTGTGTATAGCTCCAGGGACAAGCTCCATGTGTGTATAGCTCCAGGGACAAGCTCCATGTGTGTATAGCTCCAGGGACAAGCTCCATGTGTGTATAGCTCCAGGGACAAGCTCCATGTGTGTATAGCTCCAGGGACAAGCTCCATGTGTGTATAGCTCCAGGGACAAGCTCCATGTGTGTATAGCTCCAGGGACAAGCTCCATGTGTGTATAGCTCCAGGGACAAGCTCCATGTGTGTATAGCTCCAGGGACAAGCTCCATGTGTGTATAGCTCCAGGGACAAGCTCCATGTGTGTATAGCTCCAGGGACAAGCTCCATGTGTGTATAGCTCCAGGGACAAGCTCCATGTGTGTATAGCTCCAGGGACAAGCTCCATGTGTGTATAGCTCCAGGGACAAGCTCCATGTGTGTATAGCTCCAGGGGCAAGCTCCATGGTTGTGTAGCTCCAGGGGCAAGCTCCATGTGTGTAGAGCTCCAGGGGCAAGCTGCATGGTTGTGTAGCTCCAGGGGCAAGCTCCATGTGTGTATAGCTCCATGGGCAAGCTCCATGTGTGTACAGCTCCAGGGACAAGCTCCATGTGTGTACAGCTCCATGGACAAGCTCCATGTGTGTATAGCTCCAGGGACAAGCTCCATGTGTGTATAGCTCCAGGGGCAAGCTCCATGGTTGTGTAGCTCCATGGACAAGCTCCATGTTGAGCGTGTGGTGGGTCAGCATCCCAAAGGGAGGAGCTGGATGCTTTTGGATGCAGCGTGCCTTGGCTCTGTGGGATGTTGTGTGGCAAACAACAAGGTTGTATTGAGGGATAAAAATGTCTGTGGAAATATGATTTGTTGTCCCTTTTTGTTTGGGAATTGTTTTTGGCTGGGAGTCAAGGGCAGCAGGCTAAGAGCAGAGCTGTCTCCAGGGAAAGCATGCAAAGAGGAGAGAGGCAGTTTAATGAAATAATAAAATGCCAGTGGCACACAAAGGTAGAGCTTGTGCCTGCTTCCCTCCACTTGGCATTTGGGAGCCTCCGGAGAAACTCGCAGCCTCCAAACAAAAAAATAAGCCCAAAGTCTCTGCTTTGTTCCCAAACAATCGATTTCTTTCCTTTCTCAGCTCACCAATGTGGATTTAAATCCATTTTGTTCCTGGAGAGTGCTGGGCTGCTTTGGCTCTAAGTGCAGGAGCTTCTTCCCACTTTGGAGAAGGATGGGAAAGGATTTAATAGCCTGCTTAATATTCCAAGCTTTTGTACTCTTCAAATCTGTCAGGAAAAAAAACAACACAACAAACCAAAATGCAGATTACTTCCCTATAGGAAAGGGCTAATCCTGGAGCCTTTCTTCCCTTCTCTCTTGGATAATGGCAGGAAGCATCTGGGCTGATGTTCTTGGGTTAGTTAGACATGGAGTGTGGAACAGGGAAACCTTTGGAGCAATTAGGGGAGGAATTTCTTCCCTGAAGGCTTGTTCAGAGTCAACATCCCTGGAGATGCTTAGGAACCATCTAGCTGCTTCCTTAGGCTATGGATTAGTGGCCTAGGGATGCTTAGGAACCATCTAGCTGCTTCCTTAGGCTATGGATTAGTGGCCTAGGGATGCTTAGGAACCATCTAGCTGCTTCCTTAGGCTATGGATTAGTGGCCTAGGGATGCTTAGGAACCATCTAGCTGCTTCCTTAGGCTATGGATTAGTGGCCTAGGGATGCTTAGGAACCATCTAGCTGCTTCCTTAGGCTATGGATTAGTGGCCTAGGGATGCTTAGGAACCATCTAGCTGCTTCCTTAGGCTATGGATTAGTGGCCTAGGGATGCTTAGGAACCATCTAGCTGCTTCCTTAGGCTATGGATTAGTGGCCTAGGGATGCTTAGGAACCATCTAGCTGCTTCCTTAGGCTATGGATTAGTGGCCTAGGGATGCTTAGGAACCATCTAGCTGCTTCCTTAGGCTATGGATTAGTGGCCTAGGGATGCTTAGGAACCATCTAGCTGCTTCCTTAGGCTATGGATTAGTGGCCTAGGGATGCTTAGGAACCATCTAGCTGCTTCCTTAGGCTATGGATTAGTGGCCTAGGGATGCTTAGGAACCATCTAGCTGCTTCCTTAGGCTATGGATTAGTGGCCTAGGGATGCTTAGGAACCATCTAGCTGCTTCCTTAGGCTATGGATTAGTGGCCTAGGGATGCTTAGGAACCATCTAGCTGCTTCCTTAGGCTATGGATTAGTGGCCTAGGGATGCTTAGGAACCATCTAGCTGCTTCCTTAGGCTATGGATTAGTGGCCTAGGGATGCTTAGGAACCATCTAGCTGCTTCCTTAGGCTATGGATTAGTGGCCTAGGGATGCTTAGGAACCATCTAGCTGCTTCCTTAGGCTATGGATTAGTGGCCTAGGGATGCTTAGGAACCATCTAGCTGCTTCCTTAGGCTATGGATTAGTGGCCTAGGGATGCTTAGGAACCATCTAGCTGCTTCCTTAGGCTATGGATTAGTGGCCTAGGGATGCTTAGGAACCATCTAGCTGCTTCCTTAGGCTATGGATTAGTGGCCTAGGGATGCTTAGGAACCATCTAGCTGCTTCCTTAGGCTATGGATTAGTGGCCTAGGGATGCTCAGACTGGATGAGCTTAGAGGTCTCTTCCAACCTTAGTGATTGTATAATTAAGCAGGGAATTCATCCCAGGAAGAGGAGTGGGAGCTCTTCCTCTTCCATGGAGGAAGCTGCTGGAGACAGGATGGGGAGAGCCCCAGGAGATGGTGCTGGGATTGCTGTGGAGCAGCAGGAGCAGTGGGAGCTGCTTTTTCCCTGCTCCCAGGTTGTGTTGATTCCTGCAAGGCAAATTGCTCCTTCCAGATGTGATCCATTGCTCCCTGGAGATCAGTTCCTGGAACAATTAAGGAAAACTAAATGCTTCACAATATTGAACTTGCTCCCTATTAATCTTCTGGGATAGGGGAAAGGGAAAAAAAGGAAGCACCTCTCTCCCTCACAAAGAGCAGCACTGATCCCAGCTCCCATTCCCATCCTGTGGCTACAGCAGGGAGAGAAAGGATCAGGCACACACTTCCCCCCCCAAGAGCCATTTTGGGCTGGATTGGGCTGGATTTGGGAAGGATGAACAAGGCAGGAGTGCTCCAAAATGCTTCCCAGCTCTCCAAGCTCCTTCTGCTTTCCTAACACTGCTGTGCCTCAGAGCAGGAGGAGCTGGACACATCCAACAAGGAAAAGGGGAAAGGAAAAGGGGAAAGGGGAAGTGTGGAGCAGGTGCAGCTGTGTGTGTGTGTGCAGGAATGCTCTCAGCCCTTGCCTCTCCTGCTGGGAAGGGATGGATAGGGATAGCTATTATCCATGCTCTTTCTTCTCCCACAAGTGCTAGGTCTTCCCTTCTGTGCTGGGAATGTAGCTTGTCCAAGAGGAATCCAAGCAGGACAGGAGGGGAAGGGAATAAAGCAGGAAGCTTGAATGCAGCTCAGATGCAGCTTAGTTCCCGATAGGAAAGGGCTAATCCTTGAGCCTTTCTATCCTTCTGGATCCCTTGGATAATGGCAGGAAGCATCTAGTCTGATGTTCTTGGCTTAGTTAGGCACTGAGCATGGAAAAGGGAAACCTTTGGAGCAATCAGGAGGAATTTCTTCCCTGCAAGGCTTGGCCCAGGGAGCTGCTGGAGTCACTATCCCTGGAGATGCTTAAGGAACAGCTAGCTGCTCTGGTTTAGTGGGATGGGGGGAGAGGGATGCTTGCACTGGATGAGCTCAGGGAACAGCAATCAGTTGGCTTTCCTTTTCCTTGGAGAACAGGCAGAGCATCTCCCTGATCCAGGGAATCAGTTTCCTTTTCCTTGGAGAACAGGCAGAGCATCTCCCTGATCCAGGGATTCAGTTTCCTTTTCCTTGGAGAACAGGCAGAGCATCTTCCTGATCCAGGGAATCAGTTTCCTTTTCCTTGGAGAACAGGCAGAGCATCTCCCTGATTCAGGGATTCAGTTTCCTTTTCCTTGGAGAACAGGCAGAGCATCTTCCTGATCCAGGGAATCAGTTTCCTTTTCCTTGGAGAACAGGCAGAGCATCTCCCTGATCCAGGGATTCAGTTTCCTTTTCCTTGGAGAACAGGCAGAGCATCTTCCTGATCCAGGGATTCAGTTTCCTTTTCCTTGGAGAACAGGCAGAGCATCTCCCTCATTCAGGCCTGAGCTGAGCTCTCTCCCTGCTCCTTTGTGGCCATGAGGGGCAGGAGAAGCTTCCCATTGGATATGGATTAGCTTCCCACAGTTATCAGCTTGCTGCCTCTTTGGCTTACTCAGGGAATGAGATTTGCCTCCTGTTTGGATGGTAGAATTCCTTTCTCCATCCTAACTCTTCCTTCCCTATAACCCAAAGGACACCTGAGCTGTGCTGAAGTGACCAGAGCGAGCTGGCAGAGCAAGGAATCCATGGATGCTGCTGATCCCTTAGTCAGGATTCATGGAAGTTTGGGTTCATGGAGGCATAGAATCACAGGATTGGGAAGGAATCTTCAAGCTTAGCTAGTTCCCAGCTTGCTCCTAGCCCTAACAGTGCCAGGGATGGATGGATGGATGGATGGATGGATGGATGGATGGATGGAGCTGCCATCACCTCTCTGGGCAAAGCTCAGCACCCTCCTGGGGAATAACTTCCTCCTAAAATCCAACCTAAACCTCTAGTTTGGATCCATTCTCCCTATAGTCCTAGCACTAACCATGTCCTCTTGGAGCCCCTGGAATGTTTCCTCAGAGCCTTGCTTGGTTATTTCCTTTCCAACCTCTGGCTTCTTGGCTCTTTGCTTTTCATCCTTTAAATGCTCTGTGACTCCTTAGCTGAGCACTAGGGACTCCCTGCTCCAGGTTTTCCTGCTCTTGCAGGAGCTTGGATGAGATGATCCCTTAGGGTTAGGGTTAGGGTTAGGACAAGGATGCTGCTGATCCCTTAGTCAGGATGCAGCATCCAGGAGCTTCATAGAAGTTTTGCTTCATGGAGGCATAGAATCACAGGATTGGGAAGGAACCTCCAGGCCTAGCCCAAGGCACTGCTGCAATTTCCAGCTCTGGAGGAGATGGGATGCTGAGGGAGATGCCTTAGTGGTATCACAGGAGTTGGAAGGGACTGTGCTGGCTTCATGCTTCAACTTGATGATCCTAAGCTCCTTGGCTTGGAAAGAAGGAATACTTCCTTAGATTGGAGATGAATCCTCCCAGCTATTCCTGTGGGCAAGCATTCCAAACAATGACTAAGTTCTAGCTCTCAGCCTTCCCTAAAAAAAGCAAGCACACAAGCAACAGCAAATGCCTGGGGAGGGGTTGTCATGGAGCATTCCCTGCTCCTTCCCTAATCCATCTGAAGATGCTTCTCCAGCTTCCTTTCATTCTAAATGAAAAAGGCAACTTGGAGCTGGAGAGCTTTAGCTCGGAGATGAGGAGGAATTACCCAGGGAGATGCTGGAGTCTCCAT
>VWZO01020772.1:14746-31798 GCA_013396975.1 Bucco capensis
GCTTAAGGAGCATCTAGCTGCTTCCTTAGGGCCAGGTGCTGGAGTCTCCATCCCTGGAGATGCTTAAGGAGCATCTAGCTGCTTCCTTAGGGCCATGTGCTGGAGTCTCCATGCCTGGAGATGCTTAAGGAGCATCTAGCTGCTTCCTTAGGGCCATGTGCTGGAGTCTCCATGCCTGGAAGGGCTTAAGGAGCATCTAGCTGCTTCCTTAGGGCCATGTGCTGGAGTCTCCATGCCTGGAGATGCTTAAGGAGCATCTAGCTGCTTCCTTAGGGCCATGTGCTGGAGTCTCCATCCCTGGAAGGGCTTAAGGAGCATCTAGCTGCTTCCTTAGGGCCATGTGCTGGAGTCTCCATGCCTGGAGATGCTTAAGGAGCATCCTTAGCTCCATGGGGATAGGGATGCTTGGAGTGGCAGAGCTCAGAGGTCCCTGGGAGCCTTGCTGGCTCTGTGCTTGTGTGAAAGGCTCCCCTGTTGTGACTTTGGGGCCCAGGAAGCAGCAGAGGTGAGCAGAGGGAGCTCAGTCCTCCCCCTCCATCCTGTGCTGGGCAGCAGGAAGCCACAGTGGGAAGAGTTGGGGCTGCACAGCTGGAGCTTGGAGAGCATCAGGCAACGACTGAGCTGAGCCCTTCTGCTCTCTCTTTCTCACTTCTCCTTTGCTGTTTGGCTTGCTGCTCCTGCTTCCCCTTTCAGAGCTTGCTTCCCACACAAGTGCTGGCTGTTTGTTCTCAGGGACTGCTGCTCTCGAGCCTCAGCCATGGCCAAGAGACCTTCTGCTGGCCTCAAGGGGCCTAGGAGAAAGAGAGGGAGAGACTTTGGAGCAGGAGAGGTTGGGACAGGACAAGAGGGGATGGTTTGGAATGGAAAGAGGAGAGACTTTGGAGCAGGAGCTGTTGGGCCAGGACAAGAGGGAATGGTTTGGAATGGAAAGAGGAGAGACTTTGGAGCAGGAGAGGTTGGGACAGGACAAGAGGGAATGGTTTGGAATGGAAAGAGGAGAGACTTTGGAGCAGGAGAGGTTGGGCCAGGACAAGAGGGAATGGTTTGGAATGGAAAGAGGAGAGACTTTGGAGCAGGAGCTGTTGGGACAGGGCAAGAGGGAATGGTTTGGAATGGGAAGAGGAGAGACTTTGGAGCAGGAGAGGTTGGGCCAGGACAAGAGGGAATGGTTTGGAATGGAAAGAGGAGAGACTTTGGAGCAGGAGAGGTTGGGCCAGGACAAGAGGGAATGGTTTGGAGCTGAAAGAGGAGAGATGGAGAGTAGAGAGAAGGGAGAAATGTTTCCCACGAGGTGACACTTGGAAGCCCAGGATCTGCCTTGCTTTGCTCTGCTCTCCCTGAAGCAGCAAGCTTGTTAGTTTTTTGCCTGGCTCAGCACAAAAAGGTGCTTTTTCTCCCCATTCCTCACAGCAGCTGAGTGCTGTTGGTGCAGGGTGACTCATTATTTTTTTTTGGGTCCTGTCTGAAGCCCAAGGTGACCTCAACTTTGCAGGCTTGCCTTCAAATGAATCTGCCTTTGTGCTTTATTCAGCCTCAGCCCATGTGCTGGCTTGGGAGAGATCATTTTTCCAGGGAAGAAGGAGTGAGTGTGTGTGTGTGTGTGTGTGTCTGCTTGAGCTGGGTGGGAAAAAGGTTGTGAGGAGCAGAGGGAAATTGAAAATAGAGGCAAAAAAGAAAAAGTTCCTCCTTTAAATACCAGCAGTGTCATTCCGTTGGGTTTGGGCACATTTGCATAGTGTGGCTCTCTAAAAAAGAAATGGGACTTTTTTAACACTGCAAACAGAAGGCACTGCTACTAGGAGGCACGATTTGGAGCCTCCAACTGCTCAACTTTCACTGATTTATTGGGCCTCTCCCCAGAAATCTTTGTGGCTTTGCATCATCTTTGTGTTTTAGCATCATCTTTGCATCATCTTTGTGTTTTAGCATCATCTTTGTGTCTTTTGCATCATCTTTGTGTTTTTGCATCATCTTTGTGTCTTTTGCATCATCTTTGTGTTTTTGCATCATCTTTGTGTCTTTGCATCATCTTTGTGTCTTAGCATCATCTTTGTGACTTTGCATCATCTTTTCCATCACCTTTGTGTCTTAGCATCATCTTTGTGTCTTTGCATAATCTTTTCCATCATCTTTGTGTCTTAGCATCATCTTTTGTGTCTTAGCATCATCTTTGTGTCTTTGCATCATCTTTTGTGTCTTAGCATCATCTTTGTGTCTTGGCATCATCTTTTCCATCATCCTTGTGTCTTGGCATCATCTTTGTGTCTTAGCATCATCTTTGCATCATCTCTATGTCTTTGCATCATCTCCACCTCTGCATCACTCAGATCCTAGGACCACTCCGAGCATGAGGGGACTCAATTCTGGCTGAAGAAGGACAGGGAAGTGCTGGAGAGGCTCTCTGAGAGGAGCTGGGAATGCTTATCCTGAGGGAAGAGATGCTCCATGCTTCTCAAGCCTGCCAAGGTTTGGTGGCAGGAGGTCTATGACACCTAGGCCAGGGCAATGGGCACAAAGGAGCAGGAGGAGGAACTTGGTGCTGTGGCTGCTGCTGTAGCTCTAGGGGAGCTCCAGGGCTCCCTCCCAAGGCCTGACATGCTGGGCTGCTGTGAGCTCCTTGCCCCATGCCTGGGGCTCTGGGGAATGGCTCAGGGGGATTGCTGCTGCTGCTGTTTGCTAGGTGCCAGGCTGCAGCATGATTGATGTGCAGCTCTGTGCTACCGTTAGCTGCCAGGAGCACTTGTTGCCTCTTGCTTCCTGTGCAAGCCCTGAGCCAAGTTTCACTTCTCCTGAGCCCCAGCAGCTCAGGCTCTGAGCTTGCACTCCCTCAGCCTCCTGCATCCCTGGAGGACACACAAATGGCTTTTGCACTCAGGAGGATGGCTTTGGTTCGTGCTGCTCTTTGCCTCCATCGCAAGGACTTAAGCCAAACATCCTCTGCAAGTTGTTTAGCATGGAAGTTAGACAGGAAGTTTCTTTGCTCTCTCAGGCTAACTTGCCTTTGGTTCAAAATATTCCTCAACATCATTTCAGACAAATGCTGGTGGGTTTTTTTTTTCCCAGAGCTCCTGTCAGCTTTGCCTCTGTTCTCCTATTCAAAGGGAAAACCAAGAATGATATCATGAAAAATGGGAATTGAGCCATCAGAAAAACAACAACCAAACACCTTTTGTGAGACTTGAGGCAAGTCAGGAGAGTTTTTGCTGTGCCAGGAGTTGACTTGTAAGCTGTTTGCAGTGGAAAGCTTACAGAGGGAAGAGCAATGCTAATGCATTCCTTAGGTTCACAGGGCTGCTTCCAGGCCTTGTAGGACATCCTGCAGGAAAGCAGCAGCTCCTGCCAGCAAGTCTTGTGCAGGTTTTTTTTTCCTCAAAGTCTAAAAAAACAGTGCAAAAAAAGTGTTGTTTGTGCATGTCCTTAATGGTCCCTCCCCTCCCCTCCCCTCCCCAAGCAGTGCCTGTGCTGCTGCTACCTACCAGATGCTGTAGGATTGGGAGAGCTTCTTGGGACAAATGGACACTTGGGACATGTTCTCAACTTCAGTGCTGCCTGGAAAAAAAGAGAGAGAGACAAATGGGGTGCTGGGGGAAAAAAAAACCCAAGCCAAACCAAGCAGGGATGGCAGGAGCATCCAGGGAGCAGCTCCACTAGAGTTGATACCAACTCCTTTTCCCCACCACTCACACACACACACATGATATTCATCCCTGGAGCATCTTAGCTTGTGTTTGTTTGCAGTGGAGGGATGAGTTAAGTCTCCCTGCTACAGACAATCCATCTCCATGGGCCAAATGCTTTCCCTCATTAACTTGAGAGGAAGGCTGTGGAATTCTGGAGCACATCTAATGCTCCTGGCCAGGCCTTTGGAAGAGCTGAGTGAGCACAGCTGCTTCCTTTTCTTGCTAGCAAAGCCTAATAAAGGTTATCTCCCAACAGCAGAGCTGTGGGATCCTTCTCCAGCATCCTTCTTGGGATGAGCTGTGTGGAGAGCTCTCTCTCTCTCTCTAGATCCATTGCACATCAAACTGCAAGCAGGATTTGCCTTGCAAAGACACTTTCCCACTTGCAATGAGAAGAAAATGAAGCCAACCTGGAGAACTAATCCTGATGACATTAATGCACCACAGGAAAAATGATTTGGGGGCTAATACCTGCAAGCATTTTTGTTGTTGTTGTTGCATGGAAAAGGTCAAAGTTCAAAGGAAAGTGCTGAGCAGCTCTCTGTTAGCTGCTGCACAAAGAAAGGAAACAAAAAGGTTATTTGCCAGCAGAGAGAGCAAAGAAACTAAAGGCATTCTGATTTCTCTCCCTTTCCTAGGCAGCAAAAAAACCTCTCTTTGTTCTTGAAAAGCCTAACTTGTCCTGCACATGCTGCTGCATCCAAAAAGGGAAGCAGGCCCTTAGCCTGCAAACAAGGGAGCTGCTTCCTCCTCTCTCTGTGCCATCCCTGGGCTGCAAGTGCCTCCTGGCATTAGGGACGTCAGCAGCAGCACAGGAGAGCTTCCTGAGGGCTGCCAAATTTCCAAGGGAAAGGAGTATTTGGAGGGATCAGACAGACTCAGAACAGATGCCCTGAGAGTCACGTGATCCGTGGAAATGTAGTTCCCTAATTTGATTAAAAGCAGAGGATTGGAATCACAGAAGGAAATAAGCAGGGATGTGTTTGGGCCATGGCTTAGTTTGCTTGAGTCCACTCAAAATGCCTCAGCTGAGGGCAGGAGGCTGGAGGAGCAGCTGGAATTGGGATGGGGAGGAAATCAGGACACTTGGGAATGGGTTGTGTTCCGAGAAGAAACCTGCCCCAAAATGCCCTCCTGTCCCTCTAGTTCCATGCAAATCCCATCTGATCCCAACAACTGCAAGGGCCTTGGGCTGCAAATCAACGTTGGAGAAGTCCAATGGTTGAGGAGCAGGAGGATATCATGGAATTTCTTCCCTGCAAGGCTTGTTCAGGAGTCCCCATCCCTGGAGATGCTTGGGAAACCTCTAGCTGCTCTCCTTAGGGATAGGGATTAGTGGCATGGGGAGGATAGGGATGGATTTGCTGAGTTTAGAGCTCTCTGCCAACCTTCCTGAGATCCTGAAGCCTCTAGAGCCACCTTGTCCCCATCCCTAGAGATTCCCTGCTTGAGAGCAGCTCCTGTCCCCTTGTCCCCATCCCTAGAGATGCCCTGCTTGAGAGCAGCTCCTGTCCCCTTGTCCCCATCCCTAGAGATGCCCTGCTTGAGAGCAGCTCCTGTCCCCTTGTCCCCATCCCTAGAGATGTCCTGCTTGAGAGCAGCTCCTGTCCCCTTGTCCCCATCCCTAGAGATGCCCTGCTTGAGAGCAGCTCCTGTCCCCTTGTCCCCATCCCCAGAGAAGTTCCCTTGGGCTTTGCTCAGCTCTTCCCTTCCTGGGATGCTGCTGGTGAGCTTCAGGCTTCCTCCCTTCTCCTCGCCGAGCCGGAGGAAACTTCTCCAAGTGGGAGAGACCAGAGCTTGTCCACAGTCAGGGGAACATCTGGCTAAGTCCATCAGGCAGGAAGCACAGCTGGGCTGCCAGGATCCCTCCACCTGACCCAGCAACCTTTGGCAGTGGTTCAGGGAAGGAGCTTAGTGTGTTTTCCTGCTGCATCCCCGCGCTCTTGTGTTGGGCAGCGGGAGGGCAACGGAAAGCAGGCAAAAGCAGACAAAAATAGACAGCAGAAACAAAAAAAACCAACCCCAAACCAACTCAAAAAGGTGTTTGGTTTTTTTTTTATTGAGGTGTTTTGTGGTTGTTTTTTTTCCCCCTGATCAGTGTTTTCAGAGCTGTTTAATCTGAATGAACAGTGTTGGATGCAGCACTCTGAGCTCTAATCTCAGCTGGCCTTTGCTAACAAAAGGGAAAAAGACAATCTCTTGTTGGAAATGTGTTTCCTACCTGTTAGGTCTACAATATATATTAAATATATATAAATATTTAAGTGAAATTGCAGTGTTTTTGGTTCACAAAGCCCAACTTGAAGCGTGCAAAGGGAAGCGACGTTCGGTTTTCTTTTTCCAGGGCAGCGCTATCCATATGGATATTCCTTGGTGTGTTCTCCCTGCCCAGCTTTCATCCTTTGTCTTCATTCCTCACATTTGGGAGGCAAGATTCACCCCTCAGTGCCTTGTTTTGCCCAGTGCTGGAAAGCAAGGACACGATTGTGTGTGCCAAGGAGAGGAGCAAACCCACACGGCAGAGCCGAGCGTGGATCCAGCTGCACGGCTCCGGCTCGCAAGGGATTTTACTCCCTTCCTTTTGCTATCTTCCCCTTGCCATGCTTGTTTTTAGCCCCAATTCTATCATTTTAATATTATTAGGAAATAAACCAAGTGCAGGCAGCACGGGGCTGCCTGTCCAGTTAGTGTGCTGACAGCATGGAGAGGGCTGAGCTCCAAGCCGTGCCAGCCTCGCGCTCTCCTCTCTTCCCTGTGCCCACCACACAGAGTGTGTTTCCCAGGAAAGGTGGGGAGAGGCCTCTGGCAAAGCTTTGGAGCTCAGCCCTTCTTGCTGCTAAATCCTAACTTTGGGTGCCAGCTGGGAAGGCTTGGGAATGGGGCTGGAAAGGCTTCAGCTCGCTCTTTGTTGCAGGGGGGACATGGCATAAACGCTCATTGTGCCTTTCCCAAGCCATAGATAAGGCACTGTGTGTTGTGATCCCAGTTTTCCTTCCTTCCTGGGTGAGGTCTTCTGGGTGCAGAGAGCATCTCTATCCTATAGCAGACAAAGCAAGAAGCTTTGCTTTGCTCTGGCTTGTTTATTTGTAAGCATTGTTGTTTTCTTTTTGGTGACAATTCTGGTGAACATTTTTGTGCCTGAATTTGATTCTTTTTTTTTTTCCCCTTTATTAAGCTGTGGGAAAAGCTGCTGGATGTCATTTGGCACTGGTGAGATAGGGAGTGTTAACTGAGAGGCTTTGGGGAGCATGGTGGAGAGCTCAGGGATGTGCTTCCCAAAGGGATCAAGGACAAGAGGAAAGAGCAACCGGTGGCAAAGAGTTGGCCGAACAAAAGCCTCTCGGTCCATGTGTTTCCTTCTGGTGGCAATAACACAACTTTGGGATTTTTCTTCTGGAGCCACCTGCATTTTTGGAGTGTTTGTGGAGTGTTTGGATGCCAAAGCACAAAGCCTCCCAGGCTAGATGTCTATGTTTTGTGCTCCTGCAGCAAAACCCTTGTTTCATCTCCACTGCCATCGTCTGAGAGATGCTCGGGGCTGCTTGCCTTGCCTTGCCTTGCCTTGCCTTGGTTTTTTGGGTGCTGAAGTCAGGAGGGAATGTAGGAGGTTGGCTCTAGGAATTGATCCAGCTGATGGCTCCGAGTGGCTCAGACTCCCCGACATATGGATCAAGCAGGCACAGATTTAGCAGGTCTGGCTTTATGTTCAAGCAGAGACGTGAGGAAAATATATGACTGAGGCGGATTTCTTGCGGCTTCATCCTCAAGCCTTCCAGCAAACCAAGGCATAGTCACCAGCACTCCAGAACCTTGGGGTTGTTTTTTTTTCTCTTCCTTTTCTTGTTGATGATTTCTTTTTCCCCTTGCAGGAGTTTGTGCAGCAGACTCGTGAGTCTCTGTGGTTTTTTTGTGCCAGTGCAGGTGTTGTTTGTTGTGAGGAGCATAGGCGTTGCAGGTGTATATTAGGCATTAGCTGAACGTGGAGATATTAGGACTGAGCTCTCCTTCTGAGTGGCATTTTTTCCCTCTCTCCCAGCTCTGTAGAGGAGGCAGATGCTAAGCTGCACACCAAGAAAGGCTTTTTTTTTTTTCCCCCTCCTGGGGGAAAAAAAAACACAACCAAACCAACAAAAAGAGGAATATGCAGTTCTCTGGAAAGCAAAAGTTATCCCGAGATGTTTTTAGAGGTATAGTCAAGGAGTAAGGATGTTTTAATTTCTGCTTTTCCAGCTCAGGGCTCATATTTGACCAACTGCTTTCAGCAGAAGACATGCCACTTTGTGGAGCTATTTAGGAATCAAAAAGACTGCTTTAATTTCAAACAAGGAGCCTTTGTTTTAGTGGGTGACTGCCTTGTGAAATTTTTCAGTTCTCAGCGGGTTAAGCAGGGAACAGGGGCAGAGTCATAATTGGCCTATTTAGAGTCTTTTGCATGTGAATAGTGTGTTAGTGAAGCATTACTAAGTCTGTTGTGAGTGACATGGTGATTAGAATTTAGATTAGGGAAAACACATTCTGTACTTTATCAAGTACAGTAATTAGTTCAGTCAGGAAAAGTTGATTACAAGTAACGATAAAGTTAAGATTTTTTTTTTTTCCCCCTTTTTCGGGGGGTTTAATTTTGAAATTTCTTGTATTAAATGGCAAATTTGCCCTTAATAGAAATAGTGGCATCTACACCTGCTTTATTGCCTATCAGAATAATTAGCAGAACAATGTGTTCAATGCAGAGTGGAATCAGAGGCTTTGCAGAGGATAGGCAAGTTTCCCTGCGCCCCGACTCGAGAGCAAATAGAACATTACTCAGGAAATTGGGCTTGCTGGAAGATTTCCTGCTTGTTCAGAGGACTTGGGTCACATCATGCTTTTCTGCTGCTCCTTCCCAGGCTGCCAAAAAAGCTCTGGATGCTGGGGTGCATCTTGAAGGGAAGAGTGCAGGCACAACATGGAGATGCTGACACTGCGCTGCTGCTCCTCTACAATAGCCTGAATTGTTTGGGGCTTGCCGAGGTGCTTTTTTGTCCTGATGGCACTGCAAAAAAAAAACAACCAAACAAACAATTAAAATATTAATAAGAGATGGTTTTCTGTTCAGTTTTAATCCCATCTGGTGGCTGTGCAGGTTTTGCTCTGTTTGAAGCAGGGAGATGAATTTCTCCCTCGGCCGCCGATAGACAATGAAGCTGTGTCGCGCACGCAGCTCGCCTTCAACTTTTAGTGCTGCTCTTCCCTATCCTATTTGCAGGGAAACAACACCATTCCCTCCCTATCTATTCACTAAAGACATTCCCAAGTGCTCCAAAAGTTTGTTTTTTTTTCAGTCTCCTTGAAATGGTGTTTTCAATGCAAGATGCTCCCCTGGAAATGTTTGTGGTGTCTCCTTTAAAGCGTTTGGCTTTGCTTGGGAAGGCTTTGCTTTTTTTTTTTCTCCTGGGGTTTATTTTTAGGGATGAGAACTAGCTAATGATGAGGAAAGTCAGATTGAACATGCACTCACACACACACATCTCTATTTTTCATCTCCTAGCAAAGTCTCCTTGGAGGTGACATGGATATTGGCAACCCAGGAGCACTCTCCCCCACTAAGCCTGGCTCGCAGTACTATCAGTATTCTAGCAATAACCCCCGGCGGAGGCCTCTCCACAGCACCTCTATGGGTGAGTGACTTTCTCTTCAACCTTTGTTGTCTTGCTTTTTGTTAGTTTTCCTTCTCTTTCCCCCTCCCTTTCCCAACAAATAATTGGAGTTTTCCTCTTGTTTCACCATACTTGGAAAGAAATGCAATCAGTGGCCGGCGCTAGGGCTTACTTGCTTCATGCTACCACTTGCTCCATGCTAGCCACTTGCTCCATGCTAGCCACTTGCTCCAGTTTTGTCCAGCCTTTCAGAAGCTTCCCCAAAAATGCCTTTTGGAAAGGAAAAAGCCATCCAAAAGTGATCCCTTTTGCAGCAGTTGATTGTTGGGCTGAGGAGCAGCAGCACCTCGCTCTTAGCCAAAGCGCGCGCAGGGCACCGAGCGACAGCTCAAACCTCAGTGCAAACAACAACAAAACCTAACCCTTTCTTACCAGACACTCTTCTTGTGTTTTTTGTGTGTATTTTGTGTGTTTTTCCAGAAGTCCAAACAAAGAAAGTCCGCAAAGTTCCTCCAGGTTTGCCATCCTCAGTAAGTACCCCGCGTCGGCTCGCCTTTTGTTCGCTCGCACGCAGCTCCGCAGCAAGCCTTGCTTGCCAGGCTGCCTCATGAGGGCTACATCCCAACCTCCTGCCTTTGCCCACCTGGAAAGGATCCATCTACCCTGTGGGGATGAGTTTAGGTGGATTGGGGAGCTGTGGCAGCAGCACACGGGGCTGGCATCCCTTCCATGTTCCCTAGCTGCCATGCACCTTTGCCTTGTGTTGTGCTCCCTGCAGCCTGAGCTTCCTGGGGAGGAGCCCAGGTACCAAGCTACACCCCAACCTCCTGNGCCAAGCTGCTGGCATCCAGCTGCTGCTCACAGGCATTGTGGATCACTGCTGCCATGCCCAAGGCTCTTTCCTGCCAGGCTCTGGAGGAAGGAGCATCCCTAGGGTGAACTGCCAGTGGCACCCATGATTCTGTTCACTTTTAGGGCTCCTGGTGTCAAATCTTGGTGTGGGTTTTATTTTCCCTCCCCCCTGAGAAAAGCTTTAGCAAATTGCAGTGCATCTGTAGAAAAGAGAGGTTTTTGAAGGAAACTCCATGGCCATGATTTTTCTCCTCATTTTTGTCTCTGGAGAGGAAAAAATAACATCTTTTCCTCTACAAAAAAAAGCAAAGCACTGAAGGGAGGGGAAGAGCTTCCCTTTTCCTACCTGATCACTCTATTTATCTTATCTCTGGATTCTGGTTATTAGGAGGAGCTGAGCAGCAATCAATCTTGGGAGCTCTAGAACAAATTGGCATGGCAATCCCAGATGAGCTCCATGCTTCTGCCATAAATCCACCTAAATTTGCCCTTCCCAAGCTTCACTTGGGGGAGAGACTGTGCTAGCAAGAGGAGTTTCATTCCTGCCTCCTTCCTCAATAATCACAAAGAGCTAACCAATGGCAACATCTTCATTTAATCATAGGGATTATTGTAATCTTTAGATTGTTCAACAATCCCATCCATTTTTTCCTGACAGCTCCAGCTTGCTCCATCTCTGCCAGCAATTCCAGGCTGGATGTGGCATGGGGAAGGTGATGCTGTGCAGAGCAAGTGGGATTGTGGAGCCTTGCTAGGAGCATGGTTACTGCAGAGCCTGAGTGCCATGGAGCTCTGGGAAGCACAGAGCTCAGCTCCTGGGAGCCTGGATGCCAGGTGCCACGGATCCCTGGCTGCTGGAAGCCCTGCTTTCCCAACTCCTTGGCACTCGGCACCGGGAAGGATGCTGTGCCGCCGGCCGCGCTCCTGCCAGCAGCCAGCAGCCAGCTTAGTGCTTCTTTGGGATAACTCTGGCACCACACTGCTTTTTGTTCCCTCACTTTAGGGCAAAACCTCCTCATCCACACTCTGACTCCATCGGAATATTTCCCAGGGATGGGTTTGTATCCTACAAAATGCTCTCAGGGAAATGATTCCTCCCCGCGCGGGAGAAGAGCGGCAATGTCTCTGTGGGAAGGGCATTCACTGGGCAGGGATGGCTTTCCAGCTGCTCCAGAAGGTTGGGGTTTTGTTGTTGTTGTTGTTTTTAGGGATTGCTTCTTGTTTGGAAAAGCATTTTGTGGCAGCTCAGGCTCAGCTGGATGCTCCTCACAATTTGCTGTGGAGCTGCTGGTTGTGGGAATGCTCCCGCGGCTCAGCGCTCGCAACCGGCCTCGGGCTGCTTTTCTCCTTCTTCAGGGCAGTGATTCCAAAGCATATCCACTTTAAATATTGCTGGTGAATTTTAGGGAGCTGCCCAATGGATTAGGATATCCCAGAGACAAAGGGAATGTGGGCTGTTCTCATCCCTTACAGCCGTGCCATCCGAAAGGAATGAAAGCGCGAGGCCGCTGATGCCAACACAAGGATAGCGTGGGGCTGTCTCTAACACAGGGCTCCTTGTCTTGATTTATCCTGCATCCTCAATTTCCTTGGACATAAGAGTGCTTGTGGAGCACCTAGCATCCCAACTCTCTGCTAGAAGGTCAGGCTGTGTGCAGGTTATGGATCGTGGAGCTGCCAGGATTGATGATGCTGAGTGAGCTCTGTGCCTCGCTAACTGGACTGAGTGCATGAGAATGATCCAGTGAGCTGAGAGAGTGCAAATCCTGCTGTCTTTCCCTAAAAAAATATCCCTGTAGGAACTTGTTGTGCCTGGGAGTGATGCAGGGGAGGAGGAGATGAATGCAGCAGCAGTTATTGCTGATTAATTCCTAAGTAGTCTTAGGAAAAATCTCAATGATAAATGGTAATAAAGATGTTGGATCAGCTCCCCGTTCGTGTAAGGAATGCTGTGAGTTTGGCAAACAAAGGAAATTAAACTGGGAAAACAATCAGACTTGGAACAAATCAGGATGATTGCAGTTAGCTTTGGCATCAGGAAGGTGGGATTCCTGCTCTGGATGTTGGGGCTGTCACATCCTGCCCGTGAGGAACTGCTGGAAAGCCAAGCATCCTCCTCCCGAAATGATGAGGTGCTCCTGAGATGGACATTGGCCAGCATCCTCCATGGAGCTTCTCCCAGCCTGGCAATTGCAGGTGGAAGCTGCAGCTGGAGCACACATGAGGGCCAAGGTCCCCCCAGGCTGCCATGCTCAGCAAAGATTCTCTAGGACACATGGATTTTCTTTGGAGCTGCAGGGTGCTGGAGTCTCCATCCCTGCAAAGGAGATGTGCTTGGGGCTCAGCACCTGCACCTCTGCACTTGCTTCCCTCTTCATTCATCAGGGAACTGGGAATGGGATGCAGGGGAGAAGAAACCAGGTCTGGAGGTCAGAGCCAAGGCGCAGGATAGCCTCAAGGAGCAGGAATAGCCTCCAGGAGCAGGAATAGCCTCCAGGAGCAGGAATAGCCTCAAGGAGCAGGATAAAGGAGCAGGATAAGGGAGCAGGATAGCCTCAAGGAGCAGGATAAAGGAGCAGGATAAAGGAGCAGGATAGCCTCAAGAATCAGGATAGCCTCAAGGAGCAGGATAAAGGAGCAGGATAAAGGAGCAGGAATAGCCCCAGGGGAGCAGGATAGCCTCAAGGAGCAGGATAGCTCCAAGGAGCAGGATAACCTCCTGGAGAAAGTAACAGGAACTAAGAGGAGAGTTTGCTTAATACTGGAAGGGAACTCAGTGACTTGTGAGGCTCACAAGGCTCTCCCATCCCTCCTTGCCTTATTCAGGCTGTGGGAAGCAAGCTTGGGAGCTTTAAATCCCAAACCCAGGAGCTATGAGGTGCTGAGGGAAGAGCTGTGGCCAAGTTTGGCTTTGCTGGGCTTGGTGGAAGCAGCTTGGGAGCTTTAAATCCCAAATCCAGGAGCTATGGGAAGAGCTGTGGCCCAAGCTGAGGAGCTGCTAGGCCAAGTTTGGCTTTGCTGGGCTTGCTTGTGTCTTTAGCTTGAGCTGAGACTCCCTCTTCAGAGCACTGCACGTTAGTGCAAGCAGGCACCTGCAGTCCTGCCTCTTCCATGAGGAACCACAAGCTTGCTTTGGGCCACTGCATCCCTGGATCCCTCTTTAAAACACTTGGAATGGCAACTTGGAATCTTAGCCTCAGGCCTGGGAGCTTTGTGCTAGTAGAGGTGCGCTTGCAGCTGGAAGAGATGCTGATTTTTCCTTCCTTTCCAGCCTCAGAAAATCCCTTGTAGTCAGATGAAATGTGTCCTGCATGTGGATGAAATGTATCCTGCATGCCTCAGCCTCCTCTTTTTGTTATCCTTCTCTTTCTTCCCTCTTTAAAACACTTGGAATAGCAACTTGGAATCTTAGCCTCAGGCCTGGGAGCTTTGTGCTAGCAGAGGTGCACTTGCAGCTGGAAGAGATGCTGACCTTGTCCTCCCTTTCCAGCCTCAGAAAATCCCTTGTAGTCAGGGAATAGATGTGAAAATCCATCCCCATTTCCTGCCCAGCCCTCCCTCCCTCCCTCCCTCCCTTCCTTCCTTTTCCTGTCCCTCTGTGTTAATTTGGGAATGAAGCAAGAGGTAGAGATGCTCAGGCTCACTCTCTTTTAGCACAAGAACATCCATTTTTGGCTCTGCAATGGATTTGTTGGGATGTTTTTTTTCCCCCTTTATGATCAATGAGGAAACAACAACAACAAAATAAATCAGAGTAGCAAAAATTCCAGGAGCAGGATAGCCTCAAGGAGCAGGATTAGCCTCAAGGAGCAGGATTACCCTCAAGGAGCAGGATTGTCCCAAGGGCTATTCAGGTAATTCAATGCCTGCCAAAGCTCCCCTGAGAGCTCCTTGGCACCAAAGCTGCTTGTGGCTTCCTTGTGACAAGCCAAAGGACACTTGGGATCTGTCTTCCAGCCCTCAGTGTCCAGCTTTGGAGCCACAGGCACTTCCAGGAGATGGGAAGAGGGAAACTGGGAAGATTCACCAGGAGGAAGGCAAAAGGAAAGCAAACTGAATGCCTGGATCAGGAAGAGACCTCTGAGCTCATCCCTATCCCTTCCATACCACTAATCCATAGCCCTAAGGAAGCAGCTAGATGTTCCTTAAGCATCTCCAGGGATGGAGACTCCAGCATTTCCCTGGAACAAGCCTTGCAGTGAGGAAATTCCTCCTGCTATCCAATCTAAACCTTCCCTGGAGCAACTTGAAGTCATTTTGCTGTAGGATTGCTTCCTTCTGTTAGGCTTCCCAGCATCCTTAGGATTGGGAAAGACCTCTAAGCTCATCCCTATTCCCATGAGCCTAAGGAAGCAGCTAGATGCTTCCTAAGCATCTCCAAGGATGGAGACTCCAGCATTTCCCTGTGCCAAGCCTTGCAGGGAGGGAATTCCTCCTGCTATCCAATCTACACCTGTCCAAGGGCTGGGAGAGAACACACCTGACTCAGGTAGCTGCTGAGCATCCTGAAGAACCTTTGGCAAAGCTCCCTGCTTGCCATTGCCACCTGCTGGAGCAGCCAGGATGCTTGCTGTGCATTCCTTTGGGGTTCTTTTCCTTGGCAAGCCAAGCCCCTGGAATAATGGGAGCTGCCCCAGCAAACAGCTCCTTCCTTTCCCTTCCCAGTTCATTTGGGATTCCGAGGAGAGTGGAGTGCTTGTGTTGGGTTTGTTTTTCCCAGGAAACACACATTTCACTTTTTGACCTAGGAGCATCTGTTAAGGATTTTTTTATGTGGTTTTTTTTTCCCCTATTTTTTTTTAATCCTCCTTTGGCATTCTGGAAGTGTGAATGTCTTTCAGATCTGTTGGATGCTATTTAGGGAATATTTATGATCACCTCTTGCTTCCTTAGGGTAAAGTGTGGTGCAATTGTAGGGGTTTTTTTTTTTCCTTCTCTTTTCCAAACAGCCAGGAAAGCATTCGGATGAGGAAACAGATTGCTTCCAACATGTGCTTCCTGTGACAGTAAAAAGAACAAATTCCATGGAACACTCCCTAAGGAATGCACAAATGCCTTAGGATGGAGCTTCTCCTTCCAAGCCCTCCCACCAAAACACATCTCAACATGGAATTGCTGTTCCCCTCCCATTCCACACCTTTTTTCCACCCCTTTTTTTAATGGATCATGGCATGGGCTTTCCCAAAAGCATCTAGCTGCTCTCCTTAGGGTTAGTGTCCTGGAATGGGGGGATAGGGATGTGCTTTCCCAAAAGAATCTAGCTGCTTCCTTAGGGTTAGTGGCATGGGAGGGATAGGGATGAGCTTAGAGCTCTCTGCCAATCCTAAGGATGTTGGGAAGGAGGTTTGGATTGGATAGGAGGAGGAATTTCCTCCCTGTAAGGCTTGGCCCAGGGAGATGCTGGAGTCTCCATCCTTGGAGATGCTTCGGAAGCATCTAGCTGCTTCCTTAGGCTCATGGGAATAGGGATGAGCTTAGAGCTCTCTGCCAAGCCTAAGGATGCTGGGAAGGAGGTTTGGATTGGATAGGAGGAGGAATTTCCTCCCTGTAAGGCTTGGCCCAGGGAGATGCTGGAGTCTCCATCCTTGGAGATGCTTCGGAAGCATCTAGCTGCTTCCTTAGGGTTAGTGGCATGGGAGGGATAGGGATGAGCTTAGAGGTGTCTCCCAATCCTAAGGATGCTGGGAAGCAATGGGTGGGAAGCTAGGGAAGGCAGATGCCTCCTGTGAAAGTTGAGTGGCCAAGGAAGCAGCCTGGAATTCCTTAGGAAGTGCTTTTCCACTTGTATCCTGCCTCAAGTTTGGAATGTGCTGCTCTAGCTTCACCTCGGAGCCAAATCCCAAGGAGGAAAAAGAAAGCTGTGTGTCTTCCCAGAGAACTCCAAATCCCAAGGAGGAAATCCAATGCTGTGTGTCTTCCCAGAGAACTCCAAATCCCAAGGAGGAAATCCAATGCTGTGTGTCTTCCCAGAGAACTCCAAATCCCAAGGAGGAAATCCAATGCTGTGTGTCTTCCCAGAGATGCTTGGGCTTCCAAGCAGAGGAGAGAAACTCTTTGGAGTGGGAAGAATCCCTTAGGAAACAAGCTCCATGTGTGCTGCTTGCACCTGGAAAAGAGTTGCCAGGCACTTGCATGTCTCCTCTTGCAGCTTCCTTAGGCACAAAAGGCACTCAGCTGCAGGCAGAGCTTGGCATTGTGTGGCAGGATTGGGATAAGCAGGCAGGGAATGGCACTTTGGTTTGGAGATGGACACTCTGGAGCAGGATTGGGAGAGCTGGAGCTTTCAGCTCTGTGCCAGCCTCTTCCCAGCTCTTCCCTTCTCCTTCTCTCCTCTTGCCAGCTCACATTTTTATTGGGATCCAATCTCCATGCAACAAGTTCCCCAAAGATGTCAAACTCATCCCTATCCCTTCCTTTCCTTTCCTTTCCTTTCCTTTCCTTTCCTTTCCTTTCCTTTCCTTTCCTTTCCTTTCCTTTCCTTTCCTTTCCTTTCCTTTCCTTTCCTTTCCTTTCCTTTCCTTTCCTTTCCTTTCCTTTCCTTTCCTTTCCTTTCCTTTCCTTTCCTNCCTTCCCTTTCCTTCTCTCCCTTCCCTTTCCTTTCCTTTCCTTCTCTCCTTTTCCTTTCCTTTCCTTTCCTTTCCTTCTCTCCTTTTCCTTTCCTTCTCTCTCTTTCCCTTCCTTCTCTCTCTTTCCCTTCCTTCTCTCTCTTTCCCTTCCTTCTCTCTCTTTCCCTTCCCTTCTCCCCTCTCCCATTCCCTTCCTTTCCCACTGCTCCTCTCCAGAGAACATGTAGCTGTTTTTTTGGGATCCAATCTCCATGCAACAAGTTTTTCCCAAAGAAAAAAAACAACACCACAACTTCCTTTTTTTTTTTTCCCCTTTTT
>VWZO01020775.1:2624-45989 GCA_013396975.1 Bucco capensis
CCTATAATGAGGGGCCCAGAACTGAACACAGCACTCCAGATGAGACCTCACAAGTGCTGAGTACAAGGGCATGATAACCTCCTTTCTCCTGCTCACCACACTATTCCTGATCCAAGCCAGGATCCTGCTGGCCTTCTTGGCCACCTGGGCACACTGCTGGCTCATATTCAGCTGGCTGTCCACCAGCACCCCCAGGTCCTTCTCTGCTGGGCAGCTTTCCAGCCACTCATCCCCAAGCCTGTAGCATTGCCTGGGGTTGTTGTGCCCGAAGTGCAGGACACAACACTTGGCCTTACTGAACCTCATACAATTGGCCTCGGCCCATTGATCCAACCTGTCCAAGTCCCTCTGCAGAGCCTCCCTGACCTCCAGCAGATCAACACTCCCACACAATTTGGTGTCGTCTGCAAACTTACTGAGGCTGCTCTCAATCCCCATGTCCAGGTCATCCTTACCTAGGATAGCCAAAATCAAATCTGAACAGGGTTTACCACATTGGCCCAAGTCTACTAACTTTTATCTGATAATTGCTGGGATGTCTTATACTGGTTCCTGCCTGTGGTGTCTAGGGAAGGGCAGACCCTTTCAACAGTAAATTCCAGCTATGAGGTCATCAGAGGGCACATGGTTTAGTGTTGGAATTGGCAATGTTACGTTTATGGTTGGATCCAACGATCCTAAATGTCATTTCCAACCTAAATGAATTTATGATTCTATGACATCAGGCTGTGTGGCACAGCTGACATGATGGAGGGAAGGGATGCCATCCAGAGGCACCTTGACAGGCTGGAGAGGTGGGAATGTAGCAACCTCATGAAGTTCAACATGACCAAGTGCAAGGTCCTGCGTCTGGGTCAGGACAATCCCAAGCACTGACATAGGCTGTGCAGTGACTTGCTTGGGAGCAGCCCTGAGGAAGAGGACTTGAGGGTGCTGGCGGATGAGAAGCTCAACTTGAGCCATCAGTATACACTTGCAGTCCAGAAAGCCAACCATATCCTGGGCTGCATCAAGAGAAATGTGGCCAGGAGATCAAGGAAGGTGACTTGCCCCCTCTACTTCAGTCTTGTGAGACCCCACCTGGAGTACTCTGTCTGGTTCTGGAGCCCCTATTACACGAAAGATATGGATGTGCTGGAGCATGTTCAGAGAAGGGTCATGAGGATGATCCGAGGGCTGTAGCACCTTTCCTATGAGGACAGGCTGAGAGAGTTGGTATTATTCACTCTGGAGAAGAGAAGGCTCAGAGGAGACCTTATTGTGGCCTTCCAGTATCTGAAGGAGGCCTGCAAGAGGGCTGGGGAAGGACTTTTTAGGATGTCAAGTAGCAATACAACTAGGGATAATGAATACAAGCTTATCTGCCCTATGAAGACAGGCTGAGAGAGCTGGGTCTCTTCAGCCTGGACAAGAGGAGACTGAGAGGGGACCTCATTAATGCTTATAAATATGTTAAGGGTGAGTGTCAGGAGCAGGGTGCCAGGCTCTTCTCAGTGTCATCCAATGTTAGGACAAGAGGGAATGGGAGCAAGCTGGACCACAGGAGGTTTAGTATTAACTTAAGGAGGAACTTCTTTCCAGTAAGGGTGACGGAGCACTGGAACAGGCTGCCCAGGAGGGCTGTGGAGTCTCCTTCTCTGGAGACATTCAACAGCTGCCTGGACACATTCCTGTGTGATCTCGTCTAGGTGATCCTGCTCTGGCAGGGGGGTTGGACTAGATGATCTTTCTAGGTCCCTTCCAACCCCTGACATACTGTGATACTGTGAAGGAGAGTAGATTTAGGTTGGACGTTAGGAAGAAGCACCATTTGGGTGGTGAGACACCGGAACAGGTTGCCCAGAGAGGTGGTGGAAGCCCCATCCCTGGAAGTTTTGAAGGCCAGGCTGGATGATGCACCTTATCTAGTGGGAGGTGTCCCTGCCCATGGCAGAGGGGTTGAAAATAGGTGATCTTTAAGGTCCTTTCCAACCCTGAAAATTCTGTGATTCTGTGAATTCAGCAACTCTTTTAGTGTATGGTATGGCACCTTCACTACTTACATCACCTGAGCTGCAGTTCATATCAGCTCTCTCCACTGACCCTGATCTGGAGTTAGGAGATAAAATGGCTTTTGTTATGACTTCCCCCTCTAAGTGAAGTAAATGGAAGCACAGTGTCATGTCAGCCACAGCATGCCAGCAGCACAAGTATTTTCGCTGTGGCAAAATGCCTTCTTCTTTCCTCCTGGATTGCACAGTTCCTTTGACAAGGAAGGGTAAAGACCCTCAAGGGTTCTCAGAGAACATCAATATGTTTTGTATTTAATGTGCTGGCTCTGTTACAGCAAATTAAGGAGAGTGGGCCTGGTACAAGATAATGCAGCCTGCAGTTCCTCACTCCCTAGCCAAGTGGTATGCACTGAAAATGATACTCCAGTGTGGAGAAATAGTGCACATTACATCCCCCTGCAGAAACAGAAGAGACATTAGGCAAAGCCCTGACTCTTAATGGTACACATCAGGAAAACATCTGAGCTTGGGCCTTCAATCACAAACGCTGCAGGATTTAAAAATGAATAAACTTCACATTGTGATTCTCTTATTTATCCTTTATGCAAATTGTCCCTGGGAGGACACATTATGTTCGCTGCATGGCACGGCACAGACCCACATTAAAGCATGGAGGGCCACTCTTATGTAATGTGCAATCCTCCTGGCCCCTTCGTGAGGCTTGTGATACAAAGAGAAACAAACACACAAACAGAGTGAGAGCCTCAACCCCCAAACCCAGAAATGCATTCCCCATTGACTGCTGAAAATATCCCAATATTAAGCAAAGAAGTGGCGCAGAAAAATCCTGCTTTCTTTTCCTGTTGTCAGCCTGTGGCAGAAGGAGATGGTAAGACTATGGAAATCTCTTTGTAAATTAAAAACTACTTACAGGAAAATAAATATTCTAAAACCTTGTATCTCTATAAGGTAGCTGAGAAGTTTGGTTAAGAAAATATAATGCATTAATTCACATGGCGGTAACTGCTTAAAACCAGTCTGTTAGCTAATCTTTCTGTTATTAGCTCTGTCTTCTCAATGGGACAAAGTCACAATAGAGATGATCGACATTATTTTTCCTGGGCCAAATCTCTTGCCCCCTTCAAGCTTTTCATTATTAGCACAAAATCTTCCAGAGTGTCCTTGAGCAAGCATTTGCAAGATGACTGGATGGCAGAGAAGCAAACATGTGAGAAAGGAATGAGAAGAGAGTTCAGGGACTTGGCAACAAAATTAACTGCTTGAAAAGACATAGGGAAGACTTGTTAAGTAGAACTCCAACGGCAGGATACTAGGCAGGTCAAAACACCCCAATCACAAATCCATCCTCTTTAACACCATCTGAGCAATTTCCTTGTATGTCACTTGCCCACCCAGGCTGCAGCAAAGCAAGAGAGGACTCCCATGTTTAAAGTCATGTCTGTGCTATGTGATTATGGCTGCCAAACAATCCAGGCTGAACAAACCTGTCAGGTCACTGAGAATAAACAGCAGTTATGATCTATGTCTCTGCAAGAGTTACTTCTGAAGGCAGGATCTAATTCAATCCTTTCTTCTCCATCCAGGTTGCACCCCAAGAAGATAGGGGGATAGAATCATGTGATGTAGATAGAATCACAGATTCATAGAATCATAGAATCATAGAATGGTTTGGGTTGGAAGAAACCTTTAAAGATCGTCTAGTCCAACTGCCCTGCAGTGGGCAGGGGCACAGATGAGGGACATCTTCAACTAGATGAGATTGCTCAGATCCTTGTTCAACCTGACCTGGAATGTTTGAGTGTTTGAACCTGGAATGACCTGGATGGGGCATTTACCATCTCTCTGGAGAATTTGTGCCAGTGTTTCACTACCTTCATAGTAACAAAATTACAATTTTTAACTAGCAAGCAATAGGCGTAGGTATTGAGTCTCACCTCTGTGCATGACAGTTTTGTTGCTGGTCAGACTGTAGAGCACATGTGCCACTTGGACACATTTTCCTCTTGTCTTCAGCATTTATCATTGTCTCTCCAGTAGTAAAAACCTGTGTCAGAGGCCAAATCACAGTACCCTATAAGACAAATGAGAGTGTTAACCGGAGAGGTGGTAGAAGTTCTATCCCTGGAAACATTCAGGTTAAGTTGGACAGAGCTCTGAGCAACCTGATCTAGTTGAAGACATTCCTGCTTACTGTAGGGGTTTCGGACTTCCAACTCAAACCCTTCTATGATTCTAAATGGTACAGTTCCTCCATTTTGATCTTTCTTCATTACTAACAAGAGTTTCCAGCTGCACGAATATGAAGCTGCTCTCAAGTTATGGATATGACCTCTGTCATTTTGCCAGCTTTACAAGTCCATCAGCGCTGCTTTAAGAAGCAAGAGCCTTTTCTGCAACCCTCACCTGCAAATTTTAAAAGTAGATTTTTTTCATCTCTTTAGTGGAAAGTAGCACATTTATGTTTGGATAAACAGGTATCTGGATAGTGAAAAACCAGCCAGGTAAGGAGATGTGGTGGTTCAATGTGTGGTTTTATAGAATCAGTCCTAAGAAAAAAAAAAATCCCTCTGTTCTTTGATAAGATTGCCTAATGGATTGAGGAAAGTGATTGTAGAGAAACATCAGACTGAGAGTTTATCAAAATGTTTGACTTCTCCATACAACGCTGATTAAACAAACAGTGCTACAAGCAACCTGGAAACAAGGTTCTTGAATCCCAGCTACTGGGGTTAGGTTATTTCTAATTTTGCTCTTCAGTATAGATGCTTTGTTGCATTTTCAGCTCAATCTCAATATTTTAGCAAAACTTGTAGGGACTTGTGGTTGAAGGTGAGCAACATACTCAAAAGTTTTTACAGCAGGATGAGAGGTTCGTTTGCAAAAGTGTCTTACTTCCTTAAGAACCCAGGCTGAAAACGTCATCTAATATTAACAGATCCAATCCAACAAATAGAAAATTATTTCTGATGTATTGCAAAACTACATCATGTTGGGGCTAGGTGCTCAGATAGATGGACCCTTGGACACTCTTAGATTACAGAAAACAGTGTAAGAGTTTTCATCCTGCAAATATCAGCAAACTGGTACAAAGTGTAAGAACTGAATGAAAAGGGCTACCAAATTCTCCTCTTGCCTGGTACAGTATTCACTGTTGCCTGTTGTGAAGAGAAGGATGGTCAGAAATACAAAAATGGCTATAAAGAAAACAAAGGTAAGTATAAATAACCAGGAGAAATATAGAAGAACAGACTAGACTATATCTTCATAGAATCACAGAATGGTTTAGGTTTGAAGGAATCTTAAAGGTCATCGAATTCCAACCCCCTTCCACTAGACCATGTTGCTCAACACCTTATCCAACCTGGCCTTGAACTTTTCAATCATCCACAACTTCTCTGAGGAGCCTTTGCCATTCATTTCCAGCCATCAAGTTAAAAAAACATACATGCCATGCTCTCACAGTAATGTTTTTAACTATGTTACATAAGGAAACAAGGCTGATAACTTCTGAAGCTGTGAAACAGTTTCAATCAAATGTGACAAAACAATCAAATATATAAAATATATCAAATAAATTCCTGTAAACCTTTTGGAGGTGGAGGGAAGAAGACATTAAAAGACACAGAAAGGAAACATTAGGAATGGAATTTTAGGAAAACAGGTTTTAGAAGTATTGTTGCTCAAAAGCTAAGGTGAGTACACCCAAGAAATCACAAGTAAAGATGGAAGTTTTCAACTAAGAGAAAAGAAAGCTGTTCATATATAGTATAAATACCAATAATATTTGATAGAAGACAAGGGGCTGGTTTTTGACGTTCACTAAATGGAGTGATCTCAACAAATGCTTTGTGGCACTTTTGATTTTTGGATGCTAATAAGACCTCAGAAATGACTTCAAGTGGTGGGTAGAACTGCAGCAATTCCCCAGCAAGGGCTGGATTCCCTGAACTTGTGCTCTATCACATACCTGCTCAGCATGATGTAAATTTTGGAAGTGCAAAGGAGCTGAATGGCTCCTCAGGCATTAAAAATTTTGTGCTTTTCTTCGCCCTTACAAAGCTTTCCTAGGTTACTAGTTTCTCCAGTGTATTTGTGAATCAGAATTAGCTGACAAAGTGGTTTGCACTTTAATTTAAAAAAAAAAAAAAAAAGAAATCCAACTTGTCCTTATTTGTCACGCCTGGCTTCCTTAAATCACATCGGATATTCAAAGTCTGTGTGAGCTCAAGGGGAGACAGATGAGCTCATGGAAGGGAGGTATTTTGCACAGAGCAACTGTATTTAGTTCAGTTTGCACAAGAACCGGGAACTTTGGGGAGGTGGGATAGAGCTTAGAGAAAGCATCCCATGTACTGACTTAGCCTTAGTATACATTGATATTTTAAAGACGAAAGGTGGACTCAGACCTGTGACTTTCCATAGCAGGAGAAGGCTGCATGCGATAGATAGCAGCGCTATCCATCTGGATCTGGCAGATTTGCATTCTCGCCGCTGGTGGCTGTTTTGCTTCACTCAAGTTTCTTGTGCAAAAATAACTGCTGGATTTCATGGAACTCTTCATAACTTCTTTAGTAATTTTAATCCTATTTTGGATAGTCTGTATGCCATCCTTTCTTATAGGCTTTTCCTTAGCAAAAATAAAGCATTCTCCATTCTATAAGGAATCTGGTTTTGTCTTAAAGGAGGTAGAAGAAAAAATAAAGTGTCACAACTGAATCCCCAAAATATACTCTATTCCCATGAGACTTCTGACATACACTAGCAAAAAACCCCACACTAGGAAGTAGCATAAATGCTCACTTTCCTGCCAAACAGACTCCAAACAGCCTAACTCCATAGTGTAGCTCCAGGGCAGCAGCATACCCTCCAAAGCTGCAAGAGATTGCTCTTTCACTGCTGATGGGTCCACCTGGGGGCAAAAAAAACACATGAGGTGCTAGGAGGATCACATGAGATGCTTCAGGCTTCTCTGCCTTGACCCACAAGCTTAAATACCTTCTCCAAGGCTAGGGGGACTCCAGTGCAGTTTTCATTGTATAATACAGAGTAATTTTCTCCTATGCCTGCATAGCTAAAGCACAGGATCTTTCACCACTGTACACACCATCAACACATGCCTTCTCATAGACTGAACCACCCACTTGGCACCCACAGTGAAAAATCCCTCTTTTAGGGTCCTCTTCGGTCCTTCTCTGGACACACACAACACAGCCCCAGCCATATTCACCCTTTCCTCCAGACAGCCTGCTGGAGATATGCTCTTTATAGCCTTTTTCCCATTTCCCTGCAAGCTTTGGAGTAATATGCAGGATAAGATTATAAAAGAAAACTCAAGAGTTGGGTTTTTTTCCCAGTAGAAAGTTTGGAAGGTTATTTCTTTTCCAACATAATGGGGAAGAAAAATGAGACTGGGAAAATACAGCAATGAGAATACAGTCAAAAAGAAAAAAAAATATTGAGAAAGCTAGACATTTTGAGCAGTAAATGTTGTGTCATGACATGATCTTTAAAAAAAAAAGCAAAACCTTATACAAATTTCCAGAGGTTGTGTAGCTTAGGAGAAAAGTAAGTATGCATGAAATCTTAGCCAGCACCTCCTAAACAAGTATTAACACTAATCACCCCATAGACACCCTTCCTTCATGCCCATAAAGCTCTCCGAGAGCCTCTAGAGCCTTGATAGCAGCCCAATGCCAAGCTGTGCCCATAAGAACTTTTATCTTACTCCTGAGCGACTTTGCGGGCAATATAGTTGTTTGCTCCTAAGTAGATAATGGGAGTAATTTAGCTAGCAGTTATTCCAGTAAAAATTTTCTTAAAAACATCTGGGGAGAAAAGAAAATCTCATTCACTTTTAGGTGAAACCTGAAATTACCATTATCCAGTACTCCTATCATCTTTGTTCCTAGTTGATTTGCAGTCTGAGTTATCTGTAATTTAATTATACCTGTGTATGAAGTCTTGAGTGCTGCAGGGCTCATATGTCATCTGGGTAATACTGGACCTGAGCCTTAGTTTTTGCAGGGAGAATGGTAGGACCTGTGGTGGGCTATACCTGTTCTAATGAGCAGTAAGCATGATTTTGAGCAAATATTGATCCCTTTCTCAGTACTGTCAGGTTCCTATCAAGACAACAGGAGCTCATGACCTTGTCCTGCTCAGGCTGAGGAATTTGTATAGCTGTTAATGAAAATGAAATTCTGCCCTGGTGATGTCAGTGAAGTAGGCTGTTTGCTGGTCTCTTGGAGTCAACATGGTACTGCATTTTTGTAAGCAGTGCTTTTAGTAGTCAAATATTACGGAAATCTCCCTGGTCTGCTTTTGATTCCCATTTAGGAACAAGCCACTCTAGAAAATGGTCCTATTGACCCATCCAAATGTTTCACTTACTCCATCCTGCTTAGATGAAGTCCCAGAAATGTTCTGTGAAGAAATACTTGCACGGTAAATATTTAACAAAGGGAATGTCTCCAGCCTACCGTGCGCTCTCCATATATTCAAGAGGACTGCAATGCTTTATTTTGGGAATGGAAAGCCTGTTGTTCTGCCCATCTCCTTTCTCCATTTCAGATTCCTGTTGTGAGCTAGCTTGCCCTTCTTATGGGACCATTAATGATTTACTATTGTAGACTGCTAAGTCAAAGCTGGTATGTAGAAGGCTGCAGATATGAAGGCCAGTCATGTAATTTAGTGATCACCTTTTAGCTAAATGGAGCCTTGTTCTCTTAACAAACTGATTCACAAATGGAGAAGCTGATGCTGCTCCAGTAAAACCATTTCCCATCCTTTTTGCTTTTTTTTTATTTTAGCAGAGTAAGCAGAGCAAGAAGGAGCCAGTGGTGTTAGATTCGAGTTTTCTTCAGACTTGATTCTGAAGTGCTGTTTTCCCTCACAGCTGAGGTGCAAGTGTTGTGGAATACAACCAGAAACTCTGAAACTGAAGGAAGTGCATGTGTGGACAAGACACTGAATGGGAGATTCTTTAGCAAAGTTATCCAGAAGTAGATGCAGGATGAGAGCAACCAGCTGGGCTGCAGTAACCTCCCTCCGGTAAGAGATGCAAAGTAGGCAAGCAGCAATTCTCTGTACCTTAATGCAAATGATGCCGAGAAGTCCCCAAGCTCCAGAGTTGATGTAAGGACAGCCTAGAGCCTCCTGACTTGTCATTATTAGGCAAATGTTTATTGTTCCAGGTTTTGCCAACAAAACAGCTGATCAGTAAAAATGTCAATGGGCCAAAGGAGTGAGTAAAGCAGGAATTGTGAGGTTCTTACTATGTTCCATTACCTACAGACTGCCTTCAAGCAGCCTGAATTATGGGATAGGTCTTGAGCAAGCGTTGAATGACATCTCTTCCTGACAATGTAATTTCTCTATTTGCTGCTAAAGACATAAAGATAAAGCAGCAGAAAGAAAGCAGGGAGCTGGGTAGTTGTTAATCATTTGGGTATTGGGTTTCTTGCCCACTTGCACTAGCACTTTGATTTGCAGAGGGCATCTGGGCCACAAATGGAGTCCCAACAGCCCGGAGGCCATGTTACACAGTGTCCTGGTTTGGGCTGGAGCAGAATTAATTCTGCTAAGATGGTATTGCTTCTAGCCAGGGTTCCTTTAAAAGTGACTGTATTCCTCTGAAAGCTGGCAGTATGTTTTCAAAACACATTATCATCTTCTAATAGCTTAAGCCTAAATNGAATACCTCATTCTCCAAAACCATTTATCCTTCCCCCTCCAGGACCATTAGCCAGAAAAGATAGGTTCCATCTACGTGGTTGACTTGCTAAAGTACCCACTGTGCCTAAATCTGCCAGCGTTCATGGTGCACATGACTCATAGACAAAGACACACAGTTGCTGGCAGAGACCTGCTCCTTGAATCAACTAGGGTGCTGCTAAGACAAGGTGGATGTTCAGTGGAAAGAAGAAATTTCTTTCCAGTAAGGGCAGTGAAACATAGGCACATGCTGCCCAGAGTACTGGAAGAAGCCCATCCCTGGCAACACTCCAGTTCAAATTAGACAGAGCTCTGAGTAGCCTGATTTAGTTGAAGATGTCCCTGCTCATGGCAGGGGTGCTGGACTAGGTGCTCTTTAAAGGTTCCTTCCAGTGCAAACCATTCTGTGATCCTATGATCCAGCCATGTTACCATCAGTGAAATGGGGTTACTGCATAATCCCTCCTGGCTCCAACCAGTGTTGTCTGACTGCAGCCTGAGTCTTCATTTTTTTTAAATTGTTTCAGGCAAGTTGTTGTCTTGGAAATCTTTTGATTCGATTTCTCCAGCCAGCTCGATGCTCTTATGGGAAACAGTGGGAGATCATTCCATGCATGGGAAAGCGTCTTTGCTCAGGGCAAAATGTGCTGGTTGGTGAACCGAGCTGGATTGCCTTTGTGTCAGGATGATTTGAGGGCAATGTTGAAGCTTTAACAATGCAGAAAATAAATTCATATCTCTCTGTACACCTTCCTGCGCATACAGTTGTGAAAGGGGGAACAGCCATACTTGATATGCAGAGGAGCAGGGGAGGTTTTATACAAAACTTCTGTCTGGATGGAGAAGAATGATTGCTCTAACTCTCAGAGATGAGGCAGACAGGATAGGGAATCCCTATACCAGAGGCCATCATGCACCAGTAGTTTTAACCAAAATGGGAAAAAAAATCACTTCTTTGCTGGCAGGGAGTAAAAATGCACAGCCTGGACCCTTGCTCAGCAGGAGCAGGGGAAGGAGAAGGGCAGCCCTTTGCAAACAGCAGAGGGATAACAGCAGGATGGGTAAACCCTCCCCATGACTTATTCATCCACACCCTCAGCATCACCAGAAAGACTCTGAAGAGTACAGCACAGCCTGCAGATATTTTGGGGTGACAGAAATGGGATCAAACCCTTGTTGGTGACTTTCACTGATAGAAATGCGGGCCAGGAAACAGGGTAGAGAGCTCTTTCTCCTGTTAGAAGACTTTGGAGGGAAGAGTGTACCAGTGTGAGCACAAGCCATACCCCATCACTTGTCCTTCACTTTGAGGAGTTAGTCTGGCCTGCTTTACTTACTGGTAAAGGCACAGCCATAAACCTCAGTGATGCTAAAATGACTTACAGACCCTGTGTATACAGTCTGCAGCCCTAGGCTGTAAGAAGACTCTCCTGAGGAACATGGTCAAGTTTCTTTCCTTTTCTTTTTTATTTTAAAATTTATTTTAAACTGAAAGTGAACATCCTCTGTGGTGATCTTTTTTTTCCCAATATCCTATTTGAGTGGTGTGGGGAGGGGTGCCTGTGTTTTTCCTTCAGCATGAGCTCCTAATTCCCATCCATGCTAATGGGACTGGCACGCATGCATCAAGGGTAGAAAAGACCCCTGAGGGTTCACAAAATATGCAGATGACTGGTTTTTAATGAATGCAAAATGTAAAACAAAAGAAGTATCACAGTCAAGATGCTCATGCATAATAAAGTCACAGTGAAATGGAAGAAAATAAATAGAAAAGTCTTCTTGGCTATAACAATCCTTAATATGCAATGGACAATTGAGAACAGCAGGCCTTCTGAAGCCCACATCATCAATAGCAAGTACTTTTTGGCAATGTCAATCCATCTACAGCAACATTTCTCAAGCTCTGTCCCACCAAATTACGGGAAAAATATTCAGACCTTTCCCAAAGTACATTTTTTAGGAGAAAAGGGCAGGTGTCCCCAAGGAGGCTGGAGAGGTCTGGCAGGATAACACAGCAGGCCAGTGGAGTTGAAACCTGGAGAGAAGGGTGGATGATCATTTTTCCTTGTTTTAGGAGGAGTTTTCATGTGGAGTTCAGTGAGGTAGAGCTGTAGACTAAGCAGTCATGTTGTAGGGCAGAATGAAAGGAGTTGTCCCACAAAAGTCAACACAAGTTGTTAATATGGTAATTCGATGACATTATGGGCAACAGACTTAATTAGATATGATTTGAACAGTCCAGCATGGGAAGCTGCTAAGAAGGATGATGCTCCCTTTCTCCTTCCCCCTTTCTCCTTCCCCCCCCCCCAACCAAACACATCCCCTTCTTCATATCTTTTTGTACCATAAGGCCCCTTCTGAACTGGGACTTCATGTTGCTGTTGCAACTAAACATATATCTACAGGCTAGCAGCATTATTCAGCTAGGTCCAGAGTCCAAAATTGTGCCTCCCCCTCTTTTTGTGCAACCTCCAGTCATTGGAGCCTTATCTCCAGTGGGACCTGATTTCTCTGTTGGTACAACGTGAATACAAAGTCTTGCTCAACCTGAACCCAACTAGGAGAATTTCCTCTTCAGTCTGCAGATAGCATCTATATTCAAGCATGGAAACATCCTATTCTTTGAGCTTAGGTTTGGCTTGCTATAGGAATATGGGTTTTTTTAAATCCAGGTCTTGACTAGATATGACTATTAGAGGTTCAGTACATGTTAAGGTCTGCTCTTCTCTTTGCCTTATCCCTAACTTGAGGGAGTGCACGGACACCTAAAAAGCATTTTCTCAAGAGCTTTCTAGGGAGCAGACATTCTGAAGCTCCATATCGCCAAACAGCTAGTACATTTTGGCAATATGAAACCATTTACAACAGTATTTCTCATGACCAAGCCCCTCTGTGATAATACCAATTATCACATGATGAAAGTATTGGTGAAAGCACAAGGAAGGCACATCACAAAAAATACAGTATTAAAGAGCTGTACTTAGTAAACCTCAAAATAAAAAATTAAACCTTGAAATAAAACCCCTAGTAAACCAGTTTTCAGCACTTAAGAAAATCAGAGAAATTATAATATCTGTGCTCTGTACCTGGCAACTAAGGGAGAGATTAAAGAGAATATATGTATAAATGTCATTATCATGCTACCAGTGATATAAAAAAACCTCCAACTTTTAAAATAAATGAGCTGCTACAAAATAAAATACCTTATGACAAAATGTACGTAGGGGATATACAAAGTAAATTAAAAAACAGATTAAAGCAACATTTGTATATTAACAGAGTCATAAAATAACGTAGTAGTAATAGCAGTGGCATGCAAAGGTGTTATAAATTTATAGTCTATCCAAGATGCTATGTCATCTTAATGAAACTGTACAGCCAATACATCTCATGTATTTATTATTCCTATATGGTTCAAAAATATCCTTTCCTGCAGCTATGTAGAAGCAGGCAAACTTCAGCATATATGTGACAGTCAGCATAGCCATTAGTGCAGACATTTGCCTTCAACACATTTTTTGCCTTTACAGATCTCAGGAGGAGGGAGCCAGGCTCTTCTCAATGTCATCCAATGTTAGGGCAAGAGGGAATGGGAACAAGTTGGACCACAGGAGGTTTAGTATTAACATGAAGAAAAACTTTTTTACAGTGAGGGTGACAGAGCACTGGAACAGGCTGCCCAGGAGAGCTGTGGAGTCTCCTTCTCTGGAGATATTCAAGAGCTGCCTGGACGCATTCCTGTGTGATCTCATCTAGGTGATCCTGCTCTGGCAGGGGGGTTGGACTAGATGACCTTTCCAGGTCCTTTCCAACCCCTAATATTCTATGATTCTATGATTTTGCCCTTTTCTTATGCTCCAAATTTGGGAGATGAAACATGAAAACATCTATTTGAGTTTGCATCAGGAAATCCCTGTGACATACACAGGACTGCAGCAAAGTCCCATTCCGCAGGTGACTTCTGGAGAGGAACTGATCACGATTTCCATCTCTTAGAAACGGGTTTTCCATTTCATCTTCTGATATGTCCTCCCACTGGTGCCAGTGAGCTGAAGACTCATGCCAATTGGTAAAACCCATAACTCACAGCTGTTTCTGCCTCTTTCCTTGCCTCTCCCTGTCCTCTCTAATGGGAACTGTAGAATCACGAATTTATGCTTTACAAAATTTTCACTGCTGTTGGTTGATAAAGTCTGCTTCTAAGCATTTCCATTACATCAAATGAATACTCAGTCATCTCATTAAAATTATCTTTCCCCTCCAAACTGCACAGATTTTGGAAGATTTCTGCTGCTTTCTTGGTGGGGTTTGCTATCCCACATTTCCTGAAACACGAAGCATAGCTCTGTGACATTGAGATAAGCAATGCCTGGGGTGAAGGGGCAGAAAGTTTTGCTGGTCACCTGGTTGTCTTCAGATGCTGAACCTTACACAAGGACCATGTCAGACAAAGGAGACCTTCACCTTTGCTTGGTTCCCTGCTTTTAGTTTGGTCAAGTAAAGATCTTGGATTTCCCTTTTTGAGAGTGTGTCCCCACAGGAAAAAGAGGTGGGAAGTATGGCATGATACAAATGGGAATCCCTGCCTGCCAGAGAAATACTGTGGACAGACAAAGTCATAGAATCATAGAATGGCCAGGTTGGAAGGGACCCTAAAGATCATTTAGTTCCAACCTCCCCGCACTGAGCAGGGATGCCAATCACTAGACCAGGTCACCCAGGGCTGCATCCAGCCTGGCCTTGAACACTGCCAGGGATGGGGCATCCACAACCTCCCTGGGCAACCTGTTCCAGTGCCTAACCACTCTCTGGGTAAAGAACCTCCTCATAATCTCCAATCTAAATTTCCCCTCCTTCAGTTTATATCCATTACCCCTTGTCCTATCACAGTCTGACCTCCTAAAGTCCATGTGCCAATGACTGATTTGGCTCCCTTTTAGGAAACACACTTGCCTGGATTTGAAAAAAAAAAGGGGATGTGAAATGGATGAAACGATGTGCTTATGGTAGACAGCTCACTTTGAAGTGTGGCTGCCCATTTCCGTCTTTGCTTGAGAGAGAGAGACCTTTAGAGTACAACTTGATCTCCCCAGGCTCAGTGTTACAATCAAGTCTTCCATCAAGTGCCTTAAGACTTTCATCAAGCATCTAGCAATAATGGAATTTATTGGCACAGATGTATGAAAACACCTAAACCTCTCAGCATTCCCTTTACTTAATGCTTATCACCAGCTCAAAGACACCTACAAAATTGCCATGACATAATTATGGACACTTAATATCTGTTTCTGTTATTTATCAGCTAAGGTATTGAATGAGAAGTTTATGTGAGTACAAAAGAGTACAGAAAATATTACAGAAGTCAAATACACCAAGACCTATTGAATAGAGAAGCTGGAACTACAGGAAGGGAAGTCCGAGAACCAAAGGATCTTTTAGGCTGGGAGGGAGTCATCCTAGAATGGTTTGATTTGGAAGGAACCTTAAAGATCATCCAATTCGAAAGCCCCTGCCAGGAGAAAGGACATCTTCAACTGGATCAGGTGGCTCATTCCTGGAGATGAATCTCTGTATGCTCATTCTGGTCCTACATCCTCCCCAAGGCATCGAGTGTTGGTCACTGTCAGATAGTGATATTTTTTTTTTTGTGCTACACCCTTACAAGCAGCATGGATTGACAGAAAAAGAGCAAAACATGCTCATTCTGCACTTGCAACCTCCCATCAATTTTCCATTACACGGTGCTATGACAGCAGAGGGCTAAAAGCATCTCACTGGATTAGGACTAAAATCTCATAGATATTATTAGCACCACATAGGACAAGGGTCTACATTTGCTGCTATCACTAACTAAACACATTAATGACTCATGTAGCAAGGCTAATGCTATAAGAATTATGTAATATATACCATAATTGCTAAAGCAACTGTGCAAGGCTAATGAGAAATCAGAGACCCTGTCTATGCAATAACGAGGATGGAAAATCCTGATACCATGCACCTACTAGTCTTTATGCACCTTGTATCCCTTCCAGATGCCTTCTCTCTTGCTCCTAGAATAAGGGCTGGAGGAAAGGGAGTGAGCAAAAAATGACAGCACAGCAGTAGGTGGGATCAAGGAGTTGTACATCTACTGGAAATATGCTTCTGCATGGGTCTTGCTTGCAGCCAATAATTCTCCCTAAAATGTTCCCTACAAAAGTGTGTAGAGGTAGGTGAAACACTCTGTCTTTGAGGAAATATGTTTTGGTTTCATCTGTTGCCCTGTAACCCTGTGTTGGCTTGGAGAAACTCCTCTTGAGTTGCCATTGCCTCAGCAATTAACTGGAGCATCTGGTGTGGACACAGAATAACTGGGGAGGGACAACAGTCTGATGAGACTCTCCAAAAGCCATGAGTGACGGGCTGGGCCCATGTCCAGCTCATACATCAGGTTTAGCTGCTAAAGCTGCTTCTGATTGTCACAATATGCTAAACTCACATGGATGTGCCATGGCTGCAAACCCCTGTGAGGAGTAAAGATATGGAAATTCATACTAACAATGAGAAGTTCCTAACCACAGCAGGTTGCCCAACCCTGGGCAGATGCTTATCTTTAGCAGGCAGCTAAGCAGACAGTCTCAGGCAGGCTGCTGTTTGCATTATGTATGGAAAGTGGGAAATGCAAAGTGCTACCCACTTCCCAAGAGGTTAGAATCCAGGATGTGTCTGATTCAATAAAAGGGTGGAGGTGAGTAAAGATTGCAGATGGCTAGAACTTAGATTACCTCTGTTCTGCCTTGCAGTGTTGGCTGCAAAAATAAAAAAAGCACATTTGCAAAGCCTCAACAGGGTGACTGTTACCACCAGCCAAGAGAAATTCAGAGAAATCACCTCTCACAAACACAAACCCAAGTTCACACCATGAGCCCAGTGGTGGGCTCAGATTTTCCAACACCTCCTGCTTCTGCAAAGATGTTTGTGGCCATGTGGTGTGCTCCACATTCATCCTAGCATCTCCCCTGCAACCCAAAGCTGTATGGTCACCTCTGTTATAAGACCTGTTACATGTGAGACCCACAGGTACATTTTTGTGTAGCTTCCAGCTGATCAAGGAATATAGGTTCCAGCTGATCAAGGAACATACGGGGAGTCTACCTGGCCCAATCTTGAATTCAGCTGCTGAGCCATGCTCATCTTGCACTCCGTCCCCTATGGGATTCATGACCATCTCTGAAGCAACTCTTTCTGCTGGCCGTTTTGTTGTTATTTTGATTGTTTGCTTTCATTTTAATGCAATACCTCAAGTGAAATGCAGAAGTTTTAATAAGGGAAGAACGATCATTTGGTGGATTTCACTGCAGTGGGAAGAAACCAAAAAGGATGGGTAAAAAAATGGGAACATTCACAGCTTATGGCAAGGGAAATGAAATATTTAATAAGCAAAATGCTATATGTGCAAGGAGGGCTCCCCCAGCCCCCCACTTTCTTCCTTGGCAGAAATTAAACAACTTTTACACACCACGTAGTCTTCAGTACAGTATGCTAATGATGTCCCTGATGCCCTCTTCATCTGATCAAACTTAATTGTCTGTGTCAGGCTGCCAATTAACAAAAGGATCTCCTAGAGTACCAACTTCCAGAGCTACCTTAAAGGTTAATTGAATCATGTAAGCCCAATGCTCTGGCGGACTCAACTTCAGGATCCTATTCTAACCAGGGGTCTGTAGGGGTAACAAATAAAGGAAAAGTTTAATTGCTAAAGCAGCCAAATCTAACAGTCACATTAGGAAATAAATGATCTTTCACAGCTCTCCCTCCTCCTTTATTTTTTTTTTTCGAGAACTTTGAAATAGTCTTGAGCTTTTATATGTATCAAGCAGTTTCTAGCTTTTACAAGCAGGGCTAAACAGGAAGAACCGAGTTTTGCTCTTCAACACATATGCAGACTGAGTCAAATAAGATACCTAGGTAAATCCAAACCCACAATTTATTGTTTTATCCACCCACTGTTTTCTGAGATGTTTCCCTACCAAATGCAAAGTGGCAGCGGGTGGAAGGTCACAGCAGGAGAGCCATGAGAATACAGAAGCAACAAACACTGTAGTTGTTCAAGGCATCAAAAGCCAGCTAAAGGGTGTCCCTGTTTCCACTCCATCTGCTTCTTTTTCCAAGATATTTTTTTTGCCCATTTCTTATGATCTCCCACTTTTTTATAAACACATTTTTGAAGTGCCTGCCTTGTCTTAAAGGACTGTTATGGATGTTTCAAAGAGGATGAACTGGAAAAAAGCATCCGTAAGAAACACTCAGTAAAAATCAAGAAATACTCTGACTAAGATATAGGCTGGGTAGAGAGTAGAGACCCTGAAGTCACAGGCTAAAGCTAGAGTCCATGGTTTTTTGGGGAACATTTACTTTTGGAGGGAATCCTGTCATGTTTGGAGCAAGTGTGGCATTCTCCCTCTTTGCTTTTGCACCCCAGAGCTGGGGGTTTGAGCTAGACATCGTATCTTATTTGTCTGGTCCCAAAACTAATATGGAGCTCTTTTGAGCCCAACAGTGTACAAAACTACAGAGGAAGTGGTAGAAATAAAGGAAATAATAATATTTTGAAGGATCTGAAGGGAGGCAGTTACAAGGAAACAAAAAACCCAAGAAGTTAGAACAGGCTGGAGAAGCAATGGCCAAACTGTGGTATCACAGATAAGATAACCAGGAAGTTGGCCAAGGGAATATCTGTGGTGAATATAATTTTGAATTAACTCCATAAGTATGCGAACAGTCTGAGAACCAAAGATCATAGAATCATAGAATGGTTAGGGTTGAAAGGGATCTTCAAGATTATCTAGCTCCAATCTCCCTGCACAGGCAGGGGATACCTTCTACTAGATCAGGGTACTCAGGGCCCCATCCAGCCTGGTCTTGAACACTTCAAGGGATGGGGCAACCACAACTTCCCTGGGCAACCTGTTCCAGCATCTCACCACCCTCATAGGAAAGAATTTTTTCCTAATGTCTAACCTAAATCTTCCCTCTTCAAGTTTTTAACCATTCCCCCTTGTCCTCTCACTGTGCACCCGTGTAAAAAGCCCTACCTCACCTTTCTTGTAGGCCCCCTTCACATATTGGAAAGCTGCTATGAGGTCACCTCAGAGCCTCTTTATCTCTAGGCTGAACAACCCCAGCTTGCTCAGCCTGTCCTTATAGGCTGCTCCAGCCCTCTGATCATTTTAGTTGCTCTCCTCTGGACATGTTCCAGGAGCTTCACGTCCTTCTTATGCTGGGGACTCCAGAACTGGACACACTACTCCAGGTGAGGCCTCACAAGGGCAAAGTAGGGGAGGAAGAATCACCTCCCTCAACCGACTCCCTGTACTTCTTTGATACAGCCCAGGACACTGTTGACCCTCTGGGCTGCAAGGGCACACTGACAGCTCATATTAAACCTCTGGTTCACCACCACTCCCAAGCCCTTCTACTCAGGGCCATCCTCAACAAAAAAAAAAGGCCTGAGTAAAGGGATAAGAAATAATACGAAAACAAATGTCAAATAACAAAAATACCCTGCAGTGCTTAGCAGAGTTGGCTTTTCTGGCATTCTGATAATGCATTGAGTTTCTGTATTCTTCTCCCATCTTCATACTAGAAGTGCAGGACACTGGCTGGTACCCTTTTTCTATAGCAAAAAAATCCCTGAGGTATAGAGGATGGCAGTGTCAGGGGCAGCAGAATTGTGGTGGGATAGGGCTGGGGTGTCATGGATGGAGTCTACCCATCTCACAGGAGGGACTGTTTTCGCTCCTCTCCATGTGGAGGGATGACCTGGGAAGGGACACTCATGGAACATGCTGGCCCCTAGCTCAGCAAGGTGGAATTTCTTACAATTTCTCTTGGGTAATTCTCCCATTTCCCTCAAAAATCTCAGCAGATTGACACATCTTGGCCATCAACCAGATATGCTGAGCGTCCCTTCCTGTCCCAAACCACAGGTAATTTAAGCTAAGTAAGACTCACGGCATCCACCAGGCAAAAAAAGTCCTGCCTAGGAGGAGCAGACAAAATACCACAGTTTAGGAATGCATTTTAAACTGCAAAGTATAGGAAATAAGGGCTGTAAAGCTAACAGAGTTAACCCATATTATACCTGTGGATTAAGTGATCCTTGAGGTATTTATCCAGAATTTATTCCCATGCTTCTTTTATTTCCAATTTGACCTCTTCATCCATTTTTCTTTTAAATTTATATCGCTTTAATAATCTAGGTCTGGTCAAAGTTTCCCTTGCTTAAATACTATGCTCCACTTACAGCATGTCACAGCCTTCTCTCAAACAAATAAACTAAAAATTACTGCATACTTCTGCTTTTTCTATTTTGCCTTTTCCAATGGTATTCTGGAAGAGCATGCACTCTCTTGCAGGAGCGCTCTCACCTCTCAAGGCTGCACAATCATGATGATGTTGGTGGTTTGCTCTTAACTGACATTGTCTGCATGTGAGCAAACAGAAGCAGACAAGACTGCTCCTCTAACAAACTCTTGCAAACTGATCTATTATCAATGGCAGGGGCCTGCTGTATTGCTGGCGGGCACAGTAATTAATTTCCATGCATATCATTGCCAGGATCGCTTACTGATCCAGGGAGCAAGATCAGAGATGTCACACCATAAATTGAGTAAGAGCCTTCACCTCTGTGTTCAGCGTGCAATTTTACACGCGCTTGACAAAGTAACAAACAGGGGGTAAAAAAGGCAGCAGTTCCCCAGGGTGATGGAGGGGGGAATCAGCCCAATAAATTGTTCCCTGTAAAAAGCAATGTTTTCCTCATTAAAAGGCAGTGAATTCTCTATTGCTTTTCATTAGTTGTGGCCTTGCTAGACGTGAGGTTTAATTGGCAGTGTGTTTACAGGACGCTGGCCCCAGAGGTGAAGGAGACAAAGAGGCTGAAAAGAGATTCTTATTTATTAAGGAGAGGTGACAGGCAGCTACTTAATAAGTTTTTGTGTGTATCCTGGAAGAAGTTGCACTGTGAAGAATGGCTGCACAGATGTAACCCCTTTTTTGCCATGACTTTATCCATTTTTATCAGCAGAATTTAAATTCTGCATCCTTCCACTTGCAAGGATAATTAAATAAATTAATCATTAAAAAAATAGTAAAAATAAATTTACATTAGTTTAAAACGCCCTGGCTGATCACTTTGCACACAGATTTGTTAGTGATGGTGGAGTCACCATCACTGGAGGTATTTAAAAGAAGTGTAGATGTGATGCTGTGGGACATGGTTTAGTGGTGGACTTGGTAGTGTTGGGTTAACACTTGGGTTTGATGGTCTGAAAGGTCTTTTCCAATCTAAACAATACTTCGATTCCATGAAATACTGAAACATCCTCCCTCTCCTTGGTGTTTGTAAGAGAAGATGTATTGGATTACCTGGCTGCTTCTTATTCACAGGATGGTATAGGTGCAGGATCAGTCCGTCCACACCCCAGTAAAGTGGGAAAAGCCCAAGGAAATGGAGAAACAGAAAAATATCCATGTGCAGTAGGATGGGTCTTTTGTCGCTGTTCTCTAGAGGCAGCAGCATCTGAAAAAAGACTCTCAGCACCCAACAGTGTCACAAACCCAGTAATACTAAAAAAAATAAGAAATGATATATAGGAGTGAAAAGATTAAATTAACTCAAGCAGAAAACACAAAAAGTGAAGTGTTTTGTAAAAGAAGAGATGCAAAAAGGAGAGAAAGGCCTTTCCCATTGACATCCAGCAGAACTGGTTTTTTAGCTACAGATCTGAGCTGAATGGAAGAAAAAGGCTATGACTTCGCAAGCAATATTATCTGTGACAATTTTCCCACCAAAACCATCCACCCATCCTTGAAAATTATACCTAAAGTAAAACAAATCCACGTTTTTGGAAAATTCCAACTGTCTGCCTGAGTATACAATACTGGAATCTTGTAGTGAATGAGTACATGACAAAAAATAATGAAGGGTCACAAATTCTTTAAAAGATAAAAGATCAGAGCCTTTGTTTGTCTAAAGGAGCTTGAATGTTACAGTTTATCCCAATCTAGCAACCAGAGAAAACCCTAGGTTTAACACAAAGTTGTTAAGTCCCATCACCTGTTAGCCAAGGTATTTTTGTCTTGCCTCTTAACAAGTATATGTAGAAGTGCAACTCTTCAGTATTTCTTCCATACTTTGAACTATCTCGCCAGAGAAGAAGATGTGTCATGGTCTGCCCGAAAGCTTCTAGATAAAGAACATCATGTAGATTGTTCTGTTTTGTTAATATAGGTCTTTTCTCCTGATCGTTGGATAGGACATGGAATGAGGTGGATGAACCCATCTTGTAGAGCAACTTGGGGTCCCCTTCCCGAGGTATAAAAATGGAAGGGCTCAGTTTTGGGGTGTTAACTAAGGTTGTAAATGCTTTATGTAACTAAGGGAAGCAAACTGCAAACTTCAAATAACAGCTCCAAACGATATTGCAAATCAATGCTCCAACAGTTATCCCCATTTTATATTTGTCTCTAATCAGCATATTTAAGAGTAATATGGCCATCCTGGCACTCTGCAGCTTGTTGTGCTCACAAGAATTACTGGTGGAATGGAAGCCTTAAAATTAAATAGCATGGAGTGTCCAGTAATTAATTTGATTTTTACATCCACTCTTTATTTAATGCAACTTCGAAACTACATTAGAAGCTGAAAATGAGCAGTGTAGCACAAAAATGAACTGGCCAGGTTCCAAGTGGGGCAAGAATTAGCATAATGTTGAATGTTGAGGATTGTCCTCATCTCCAGGCTTGGTGGGGGAATCTGATTGGATGAAACAATCATCCATGTGCCTATCACCATACACCAAGACACAAAACCAAAAGTGTTGTGAGTCATGCAAAAAGTCCATCTCTGCTCCAGCTTCAAGATAGGGAGAGAAGGAATAGAGCAGAGAGAAGGAAGCAAAGACCGAGGCTTTCAGCAGAGGCTGGGAGGAGACTGGTGTCTGGATGGGAAGGCCGGAGAGTTGAGTTTGGGATCTACTCTGGGGATCATCATGCCTGCACCTTGCTCTTCATGATTCTTGTTGGGTTTGTGCCTCCATGAGTTGATGGAATGATCCCATTCCCCAGGATCAAATTGTTTAAACTACATTTGAGGTTTCCTATAGGAGCTACAATGAATCATTTTCTCCTCTAATCCTCATATTCACAGTCTTTCCTGTCTAGATAGTCTGCTACATTCAGGTAACCTGACCCGATAGCAGCACTGCTTCTGTGATTTCCATCATCTTGCAAGTTGTTTTGGCAGTACAAATCCTTCATCCTGAAGTCTGGGAATTTAGAATGTGCTTTTCCATGGAACAATGCCAAAAAAATCAAGAAAATCTGGACCTTCAGAATAATTTTAAATGCAGAGAAATTGAAGATAAATAGTAGCGAAATATATCTTACCCTTTATGTCATTCTATATCAGTCTGCCTACTGCATTCTTAGAAAATCTGTGAAATTTCACCATTACCTAAGACTATCTGGATGAAGTCCTGCAATGGTCAAAAAAAGAGATTTTTTTTCCAGTGAGTTCAGTGGATGGCCACCACCTCCCTGAGTTCAAATGGCACAACCTCTTTCTCAGGTCTTCTTGATTTCTATTTCAAGAAAGTGCAATGAGAGGAGAAAACTCAGGCTGTGTCTCAGCAGAAAATCTAGAAAAATTGGAAGTGTTTTACTTGGGTAAAGGAGGCTAAGGAAATCTGACAAAAATCATGTCACTTCAGCAGTGATTGTCAGGTTGGACAAAGCAAACAAGCATTTTTTGAGGAATGGATTTCTGCTGTCTCTAGGGAAAAAAACCCCCGAATGTATTTCAGTCCCTAATCAGAGATTTGAACCTTGAAGGACATAAGACAGTACTAGAACAGGCTGCCCAGAGAGGTGTCATATTCTGACAGGGGGATTGGACTATATGATCTTCAGAGGTCCCTTCCAACCACTGACATTCTGTGATTCTGTGTAAAAAACCACTCTTCACTACTGTAACCAAGCAAGTAACTTAGAAGCACCCAATTCTAACCCAAAGAAGTTTTTCTAAATAATGCCATCAAGTCATCCTTATTTGATGGCAATGAAAGGAACAGCTGGGAACAAGGGCTGGATCTGTGCAAAACTTGCCTTGAGCATTATCACCTGTAGACTTTCAAATCATCAGTCCTGGCCTTGATTCTCTGACTGGAAAGGGATGCAGCTCCCAGGATGCAGCAGCAAAAAAGTTTATTGTTCTCAGATTACATCCCCCAAGAAGGATGTAATGTCTCAGACTTAGGTGCAGGCTATGGGGTTGGAGGATTTAGAGATGTCCATACTCAAGCCCCTATCTCAAGAGTGCAGGAGACAAATATCTCTGCAGGAAAAATGGGAGTTACAACAATATAATATTTTAGCAATTTCTCCCAGAGTTTGTGTTGTATCTTTAAGGTAACTGTATGTGAGCTCTTCCCAGTTCTCTGATACCTTGTATGTCTTGCTCTGTATCTTTTTTGGGTATTGTCTTCTCTGTTTCTTACTGGATGTGACTTTACTTTGGGCAAGATTTGTTCTGGACATTGCTGCTGTTTACATTGCTGCTAATGTACTGCTCTTAGATATTCTTTGATGTGTTGGTTCATGGACATACTGAGTTTCAGGCTCTGGTCTCTCTGCCTTCAGATTACCCACATATAGCAGACAATCACCAGCTGATCAATGAGCTACCTGGAACAGCTAGCACTTGGGACTGCACCTGTCCACCACCGATGCCTCTGCCACAGTCAAACCCAAGACTTGCACATGAAGAAATAACTTCATTCAAAAAGTGTCCCCAAAACACAAGGCAGCAGCACTACAATTTCTTTTGGTGGTGAGGTTGTCTCAGCTGAAAGGGCTGGCTCATTTGCTTCATGCTTTGTGGCTGGCCTGGCTGTATTTCCTTCTCTTCTTGCTAAGAACAACTACCAGAGCCACCCAGGGTGGCTCCTCAGTGCAGATATCCTGCCTTGCCTGCTCGACCCTAAGGAAACCTTGTTTCTCTTTTGATCAAACACAGGAACTACAGCCCTGCAGTAGCGCCCTCTCCCTTTTGTCCCACCTTCCTTCACTACTGTTACTTCTCCACTCCTTGATTACATTAACTTCCTGGCCTTTTCAGACTTTCAACTGCTTTTGCCCTTTTAAAGTACAGCAGTATAACATGAGCAGATTTAATGTCACAAGCTCTTGCAGAGACATTACTACATATGGCTTCACAAACAGACTGCGCATTGAATTCAGCCCAACAGAAGATGACTTGTGGTCAGGTTAAGTCATGAAAAGGACTTAACCATGTGCAGTCTGGTTGCATGCTTCTGAGCCCTAACATAAGTATGCACATACTGGTCGTGTGCCTGTGGCTCTACTGCAAGCCCAGCGTAACACCCACAATTACAGTCCCACTGCCAGCCCTGATCATGCTGAAGGCAGTAGTAGCACATCTCTACTCTTTGGTTCCAAACAGTAGGTTTCCTACTCCAGTTTGTAAGAATAAAATCTTAATGTATCACAGAATCATAGAATGTTAGGGGTCAGAAAGGACCTAGAAAGATCATCTAGTCCAACCCCTCTGCCAGAGCAGGATCACCTAGACGAGGTCACACAGAAATGCATCCAGGCAGCTCTTGAATATCTCCAGAGAAGGAGACTCCACAGCTCTCCTGGGCAGCCTGTTCCAGTGCTCTGTCACCCTTACTGTAAAGAAGTTTCTTCTCATGTTAATACTAAACCTCCTGTGATTCAACTTGCTCCCATTCCCTCTTGTCCTAACATTGGATGACATTGAGAAGAGCCTGGCACCCTCCTCCCAACACTTGCCCTTAACATATTTGTAAATGTTGCAGGCTTTTTCCAAGGCTCATAGGCGTACTGAACTACCATTAATGCTACCGTTAACGGATGTTACACTCCAAAAGCAGCAGCAAAGGCCCTGAGGAATAGCAACCTTTATAGCAGTACAGCTTTCTTTACAGAGAATGTCCTGGCTTAGGATTATCAAAAAGTCCTCAGGCCTTTCGAATTGCAGTGAGTTCAAAGTGAACAGGATAAACATCTGTTGTCAGATGGGCAATGTTCGCGTTATTGCACTACCTCAAAATCTGATCTACACTGCAGTATGTAACAGGTAGAGAAGAGGAAAGCTGGCATGTGAAAATCCATCAGTCACCGAGGAGATCATTTCTTATGGACACCTACATAGAAATCCTGATGGACGTTTTGTGGACCTTTCTCCTGGACATCTGGGCAGACTCCTGCTGGACATCTTGCAGACCCTTCTAGACACCTTGATGCCTAAGAGATTTTCGTAAGGTTCTTAAAGAACTAGAGTGTTTTCTCCCAGCAGCAGGAGGGTTTCTTATTTTTGGCTGATGTGTGGTAGACAAATTAAATATATGACAGTCCCAGTGCTGCATGCATGGGGCAGAGGTAGCAGCACATAAAAGGTTTTTCTGAGTTATTTCTGCCAATACAAAGGGTTGGTTATTTTTGCTCATTTCTTGCCCACTGCCCAGTGTTTGTGGCTCTGGGTAGGTGATCTGTTCTCCAGGTCTTCACACTGATGTTAGGTTTGACCTAACAGTGTAGGAGAGGAGTGCTGCAGAGTGACTCCTGGACCTGCAACTGAGCCACTTCACTGGTGTCTTTGCAAAAAGCTGACCTTGGGGCAGAACCTCAGGCCACTTTTCCAGCAAAATGTGGTTTAACAGCACACCCAGGCATCACCATGCAAAAAATCCCAGGGCCACAGCCACTCTGAATTAACAAAATGAAATCCCACCAGTATCACAGAGATCCTCCACTGCCCCTTTTATTCCTGTTTATTCATGGGATGCCCATCAATTGAATTAGGAACAAAGCAAAGGCACTTCTTGTGCACAACGCTACCCACTGTGTATGTTGGTGTTTTCTTTGGAAGAGCTTAATAATCCAAAGGGAAATGTGTATTTATGGCTAGGGAAGAGGGAATCACTGTCATCTCCCATGTCCATTCAGCACAGCCAGGATCAATCTGGTGAGAATTCAATGCTGCCTCCAAGCTTCGCTGTGCCTGTGGGTGGCAGAGGAGCACAGAAAGTACCACCAGTGGCTTAGAAGGGAAACAAACAGGTCCATTTTATGGCACTTACCAAATTATCCCAGCACTTACCAAAATCTCCCATATGCCAGTCAAAGGGGATCCAGTAAGGGTGTCCTGGATCAGGTGCAGTGGAACGGAACGAGGGAAGTTGGGGTTCGATTGCGGGCTTTATCCTGGGGCTTCACCAAGGACATCTCCTCTGTGGCTAATCCTGGGTGAATAGGGTTAAAACTTTTCAACATCAAAAAGAGAATATCCTGTGCTTAATATGAAGATATTAAGGTATTTCTTGGTACCCAGGGAAATGTCTGGGGCTTATTTTATTTTATTTCATTTTTAAACCAAAAGAGAATAATCTCTGGGGTTTTGGTTTGGTTTTTTCCTTTTATTTTTCTCTCTGTATACTTCTGTTATCATTCAAGAATTTTTTTTTAACAAAAGTTTTAACACAACAAACAGTAGGATGGCTCTACACTGCCACCAGTAATGAAAGCCAGGCTTGCCATCCATGAAGAAGGTTTAACCCCTTGGTCACACCTCCCATTTTAATTCCCTTTGAATAGGCCTGATACAGTTTTGATGGAAAACGCACCCAGTGCATGGTTCAGAAGGCTACAGAATTGAGAGCTATTAAATACTAAAAAGACAAGGTGAGAAACAATTTGCAAAATCTCCTCTTTTTATAGACTGCAGCTATTGAGAAAAATTGAGTAAATTCCCCAGCTACCAAGACTGCAGTCTGTTTCAAGATTCCATCAATTTTTTACGGTACAATCAATATTTATGAATCCCCAAAGAAATGTTGCAAAGAGAAACATGGTGAAACATTTTCCATGCAGTTGCAAAGATGTAACACAGGGACCTAAATAACTTTTAAAATAATCTCAATGACAATCAAAGTGCCTTACATAGCCAATATGGTTTAATGTCAGTGTTTATATTAGAATAGATGGAAGAGGGAAAAAAAGTAAGGAAAATGTTTGCAGTTTAATCTCTCCTAAAGAAGACATTTTGCTATAATAAGTATTCTGTAATTTGGTGCTTAAAAATTCAAAGGAAGTACTATATTGAAAGTTCTTTGATTTTTTTTTTATGCATTAAAAATATTCAGCATCATGCAAGCAATGGATTTTTCAGTCAGCTGAAAAAAAAAAGATTTCTATAAAAACTAGGCAAACAAATCCACATTCTTTTAACGGCTACTTTAGGTTTAATATCAAAACTTATTTAAATAACTCTGAACCCTCCTGCTGAGAAATATTGAAAGTAATGGATTCCTTTGTGTGTAATCTCCATTTACATGTAGAGTTTAATTTCCCTCTGGGCTGAACCTGTGTAAAACTTGCCTTGAAATGTCCCTCTATAAAAAAGCAATGTTTAGGGGGATGCCTTTTCTTCTATTTCAAATTACTTTGCTCGTCAAAAACCAAACAGCCAACTCACCTATGAGTTGACCAAAACAGTGACTGTGGTATAAAACTGAAAATCCATGCTGATCGGAAAGGTCAGTCAGTACCCCAGATACCTAAACGTCCACCTAAAAGCAATCTCCGCCATGCTATCCTCATCACACCAGTGAGACAAATCTCTCCGATGATGCTGGTACCCCCAACCTGGCAGCAGAAGGGACAGTTTTGCTATTACTTTTCTTCAAGGAAGTCAGATGGAGATTGATTTTTAGGTGGAGCAAATATAAATTTTAAGATTCCCCCTTGGTATTTGGATATCCTTTGGTTCTTTCCCTTATATCAGTCCTGTCCCATCTGGCACCATGCAAATTTTAGCTGCTGCAAATGGTCTGCATTGCACATTTTTATTTGTTTACCACATCTCTCTCTTTTTTTTTTTTTTTTTTTTTTAAATCAGAGGATACAATGTTAGGAGAGTTCCCTGTTAATGAACCAGTAACTCAAAGTATTTAATTACCTAAAAGAAAGTCTTAGCTTTGACATTAATGTTTTCTTTTTAAACATTAGTGAGGGCTAAAGAAGTAAGGAAATCTGATGAATTTGACAAATATTTTCAGTGAGGCTTATTTCCCTGAGTTAATCAGGCAAGTTGCAGTCCTAGCTATTTATAAGTCTAGTTAAGTATTGCTCCCTTGTGAGGTGTCTTTTTTTTCCTCCCCTCCCATACTTACTAAGGTGTCTCAGTAATTCAGCCTCTTACCTAGTTATCTCATCTGGGGGAATCTCAGTGGGAAGATCTGATATCTGATCTGTTTCTATATTTAATGGCATATTTCATCATGGGGGAATATATTATTGAACCATCTCCTCTGGAACTGTGCTTTTTTATAGTGAGCTACATTCAAAGTAGCAGTATTTTGAAAGGTGTTTTTTCTGGAAAATATAAGGGAAATAAAAAGAAAAGAGTTTGTTGTTCTCCCAGGAGAATTAAGAAGGATCTGCAGTAAGAAGAGAGTGGAGCTATAAGAAAAAAAAGCTTGTCCTCAGAAAACTTTGGAACTTTTTTCTTTTCCTTTTTATTTCCCCCCCCCCAAAAAACAAAACAAACAAAAAAAAACCCTCTGAAATTAAGGTGCCTGAAGATGGGGATGATTATAGGATAATCCACAGAAGGGTGACACAAGGACACTGCATGACCATGGAGATGGGGACACTCTGACTGTCTGCACCCTCTTCTGATCAACATCAGAAAGAATTAAAAGATCAAACACTCTTCAACCTCACACATCTTTCCAGCTAATAAAATATATATATTTTAAAGTGCTGCCCCTGCTGGGGCAAAAAAACCCCAAAAGTGCTGCAGACCAGTTTTGTGACAGAAGTCCCTCTTTCCACCCAGGCAGCCTGAGACAACTTAGCCAATGTTTAATGAGTTTACAATGTTACATATCGCTTTATCTTTTAATCCATTTAATCACCAACATTTCAAAAAAAAAAAAAAAAAAAAGATGAAACAACAATAAAAAAACAATGCTTCCAATTTGTGTTTTGTTTGACTGCGAGTAATATTCATGTCTGCATGAGGATGGCATGTAATTAACATGTCATAATCAAAATGACTAAGTTTGACACATTATAATCACTGCATGGAGATTATAGCATAGCCACAGGCAATCTGCACAGCCTATCTTAATATCATTTGCATAATGAAAGCATGGTGGCTGTAATAGCTTTTTTCTCTTGTTATCATAATTTCACCCAGGGCTGCAGAGGGCTTTGGTACCATCAGATGTTGCCTGTTAAAAGTCATTGTGAGTTGAAGACTCCAGTCCAAGCGACCTAAGTATTTCTGTGAGACTATTTGTCACGTGGCTGCATGAAAATATCAGGAGATGGGTGTTTTAAGTCTGATTTCCTAGAAAACACGTGTTCTTTCATTTAGGGATACCTGTGGAGAACCTGTTTCTTAGCTGGGAGGCTCCTGTACAATTGGAATGCATTTTCTGGACAGTTCCCAAATTTCCCGTGCATTAGGAACAACAGCATCTTCCCTGAAACATCCATGGATTCTGCCTGGATGGTGATGGTGCCACAGCACTTCCATGGAGGATGCTAGCAATGGTGCTCCACTTGTCCCCTCTCCCTTGGAGGAGAGGGACTATGTCAAAGCAGCTCAATATCAAAGCACCTTGCTCAGGCCACTGTAGCTCTACAAAGTGATGCCAAAGCTAGAAGGTGTTCACTCACACTGAATGGAGAATGGCATGTGCTCTGGTGACCTGTATGGTGAACTGGCGGTCACTGCTGCACTTTCCTTACTTGGTTCCCATCCTGTAGGAAGAGATCAGTAGTGCTTGTTAAATCAATGAAATGTGTATAAACCGGGGCGGGGGGGCAGAGAGGATGAGAATTGACATCAGATCTCACAGAACAGCTCAGGTTGATGCCCCATGCACCCTATGATGAAAGCAGATCCATGCAGTTTGAAGGGCTGATCAGGAGCAACCCACTGTCCTTTTGCATGCAAAATGGGTAGCACAGTGCAGAGGGCTGTTCTTTAAACTGCAGTCGCACTTTTGACTCAAGAAGGCTACAGACCACATCCTGGCATCTAAAATGGTCCCATCGGCGGAAGTGTTCCATTTTGGGAATGGTCCCAGCAGCTCCCAAACTTTGTCATAGAATCATAGAACAGTTACAGCTGGAAGAGACCTTGAAGATCATCGAGTCCAGCCTTTTTCCTAGCTCTATCACCCCACTAAATGATGCTCCCCAACACAACATCCAGCCGTCTCTTAAACACCTCCAGGGACGGTGACTCAACCACCTACCTGGGCAGCCTGTTCCAATGGCTCACAACCCTTTCAGGAAAGAAATTCCTCCTAATATCTAACCTGAACCTCCCCTGGCGCAGTTTCAATCCATTTCCCCTTGTCCTATCACTCTCTACCAGGGAGAACAGACCAATTCCTGCCTCCCTACAACCTCCCCTCAGGTAGTTATAGAGAGCAATGAGGTCTCCCCTCAGTCTCCTCTTTTCCAGACTAAACAGGCCCAGATCCCTCAGTCTTTCCTCATAAGGCTTATGCTCTAAGCCCTTCACCAGCTTGGTAGCCCGCCTCTGTACTCTCTCCAGCACCTCAATGTCCCTCTTGTAGTGAGGGGCCCAAAACTGGACACAGTACTCAAGGTGAGGCCTCACCAGAGCTGAGTAGAGGGGCATGATCACCTCCCTGCTCCTGCTGACAACACCGTTTCTGATACAGGCCAGGATGCCATTGGCCTTCTTGGCCACCTGGGCACACTGCTGGCTCATGTTCATCCGGCTGTCAATCAGCACCCCTAGGTCCCTCTCTGCCTGGCAGCTCTTTGTCCATTCCACAGAGTCATAGAATGGTTTGGGTTGGAAGTGACGTTTAAAGGTCATCTAGTCCAAACCCCCTAAACCCTAAAATAAGCAGGGCTGTCTTTAAGTGCATCAGATTACACGCAGCTGACGGTCAAAATGCCTCTTCTGCCTGGCCAGACCAAACTCATAAGGACAAATACACAATACAGGGAAGTGTCTGAGGTGGACCTTGACCTGGGTATGAACCTCATGCTTCCAGTTTTACCTTTGCTCTAAGTAATGCTTACAGAGTTTTCAGTTCACTAGTACCAGTAATTTCATATTTTGTAACTCACAGTATCAGGCTTTTCCATCATTTCTATATTTTTCCAGCCAGTATACAGTCCAATCACATTAACACACAATAATCCTCCCATGGACATTACAGCATTAGGAATTACAAATTTATCGTATACTAAAGAGTGTTGCAGTAGCTCGTGTAACATAAACCTATGTAATCCTCCCAGATACACTCGCGAAAGTTCCTGCAGAATTTGAAAAGACCAGAGCCAATGCTAAGTTATTTGTGTGGTGTCCTAGCAACTGGGAAATATAGTATCATATATACAGTATCTGTATATATTATTTTATATATATTATATATATAATAGTATATATCATATATATCCGCATATATATTTATATATGATATCATTATATATATTATTATATATTTTATAATCTAATATATTGTATATTATGTATTATTAATTATCTAAAATTCATAGCAGCGATATTATGTTGGCTCTTTTTATTTAAGTGGAATTTTTATCATATCCACATACAAAGGACAAATGTGCTTTGTGAGGTAATTTTTAAGTTGTAAAGCTATCAGTTAAAACACTAGCAGTTTTTCCTAATCTGAAATTACCCCATCAGATATACAGGTCTGTATGTACTACACCCATTTGTACTTCAAAATATCATCTTCGAGTATTTACCTAGCTAAAAAGATAGGACGTGTAGCATATCCTAAATACTAAAAGAAATTATATCACTTCAGAACTGGCAAAGTGAATTACAACAAAAAAGTGTTCTTCATGGAAATATCTCCCAGTAGTTCCTTTCCCAGTATCTGCCCTGTGTGGTCAGTTTAGGCTAGTTGCCACCTTCCACTTCTTATATTATATTTTATATTAGGGAAAAAGTTCCTCACCAAGAGGGTAGTGGAACATTGAAACAGGTTGCCCAAGGAAGGTGGTTGAGGCCCCATCCCTGGAGGCATTCAAGGTGAGGCTTGACAGGGCTCTGGGCAACCTGATCTAGCTGGGGATGACCCTGCCCAGTGCAGGGGGGTTGGACTAGATGACCTCCAGAGGTCCCTTCCAACCCAAACCATTCTAGGATTCTATGTTTCTATATCAGAGGTTGCACATTGTCTGATGGCTTTTCAGATGTGTGAGGGCACTATATGTTCATGTCGAAGCAGCAAGACCTGGGATAAAGCCCCATGTTTCTATGCATGTTATGCAGCTGCTGGCAGTAGCTGCCATAGGACAACAACAAGAAGCACTGAGATATAAGTAAGTGCTGCTGATTTTCCCCATGCTTGCAGCGCTTTGGTGCCTGCAAGGAATATATGTTTTCCTGTGGTTGAGTGTCCACATGGCATCATCTCAGCTCATTAGCTAGCGACCCCGAACTACAGTTCTCACAGCTAACAAACCAGAAACATAATGGTCTTCAGGAGCGAATAATACATCTTCTAAAGTGTGGAGAGTCCTTCCAGAATAGGTTCAACAAGCAGCTTTATGACACAGCTGTGAAACTTCCAGCTACTATACCCAAAAACTGCTTCTGCTCCAGTTGTGGCTAAGTCATGGAGACTTCAAAATTAATTGCTGAAAAGAGTCTAAAAGTGTTCCCACATCTCATGGACCTTCATCTCAAACCTGCAGTGTCCTACATAGATCCATTCATCTCTTTCTAGACACTGCTTTTTCCAAATAAACTTGAATAAACTTTGAATTACAGAAATACAAATTCTTATGTCAATCACATGTTTATCAGTAACATGTAACACAGTAAAATGCTAGCTTATGTCTAGTGTACTGCTAATTTCTATGCCACTTACAAGATATTTCGTTCCTACTGATGCCTTGGGGTCTTCACACACAGATTATGAAATATTTAGGTTTTTCCCATAAAGAGGCCAAGAAACTGTTTTCAGCCTCATTCAAAATCTGTTGTCACAGCAATTGTGCCCCAGAAGATATTATTTATATGACAGAAGTGCACAGAGACCCTAACTGAATCGCATTCAACTCCAAAGCCCTGTTTCATAAGAGGGAATTCATGCTTCAGAAAACTAGCATTTGAACCAAGTATAGCCCTGAGATGGAAAGCAGCTGGGCCAAGATTACAGTCTGGCATTAGAGCAAGTACTAGGACCTGCGTGGGGCAGGATGCTAGCAGGCAGTTTGGACCATACCCTACCCTAGTCAACCAGACATCATCTTGTAGAAAGAGTCAGTGGAAAATGCCATATTGCCTTCATGATTAGGATCATCTCAGCTCTCTGCTGAAAATATTGACTTCCTTTTAGTGTTGTCCCTTTCCCATACTCTATTAGCAGCAGTAGGCTGCCAGAGACCAGTGTCTTGCAACATGCATCCCATGCTGAATGCACCAAGGTTTCACTGAGGTGGGTGCCTGGACCCTGGAAAACCCTTGTAGCATTGAAACAGAGAGAAGGAGGCTCTCTCTACCATTCTGGCTTCTCATGACAGAAATATCCATGTGTTGTGTTTGCTCCTGGGATGGTCATCTACTGTTATTGCTGCAATTGCTTCTTAAATTCCCATCCTTAAGTCGGACTAAAGTTAAAGCCCATCTCGCTGTCATAATTCCAGTAGTTCATGTGTCTTCTAATCACATATTTTATGGTTAGCAAAAATGCCCCATGGGAGCTGATTAAAGGTTTATGAGAACCAAGAAAATCTGATAGGATTTGGTTTGAATCCGACCAGTTTTTTAAGTTTCCTATCTATAAGCTTTTAAGTACTTACAAGCCATTCTTTCTGTCCTTGATGCAGTAGGGAGACTATTTTTTCTATTTTTTCTTTTTTTCTGGGGGGGGGTGGGTGTGGGTGGGAGAGCAACATAAATCTCAGAGCAGAGATTTTAAAAAAATGATTATCAGATTTGGGTAAGATTTATCTTCCTCTTTAAAAAAAGCTTTTCACAATCACAATAAAATGCATTAACACAAAACCAGTCTGAACTCACATTCAGAAATGTGAGCCCCAGGTCTCTTAGCCTTTCCTCATAAGAGAGATGCTCCAGTCCCCTCACCAGCTTTGTAGCCTCCAGTGGACTGTCTCTAGCAGTTCCCTGTCTCTGATGAACTGGGAACCCCAGAACTGGACACAGTACTTCATATGCAGCCTCACTAGGGCAGAGTAGAGGAGGATTAGAACTTCTTTTTACCTGCTGGCCATATTTTTCTTAATGCACTCCAGGATACCACTGACTTTCTTGGCCACAAAGGCATGTTGCTGTCTCATTCCTGCCTAGGTGCAGGACTCTACATTTGCACTTGCTGAACTTCACAAGTTTCCTCTCTGCCCAGCTCTCAGTCTGTCAAGGTCTCACTGAATGGCAGCACTGCTTGACAGAGCATTAGCCTCTCGTCCCGGTATTGTATCATCAGCAAACTTGCTGATGTTTTTTGATTAGAAATGTGGAAATGTCACTGTTTCAGCCTGTCACTGCTTCCGACCAAAGATGATTGGTAAGTGTTAATTCAAAGACATTGGCCCTTCACCAAACACATCTCTGGGTTAATGGGTGCCGCAGCCTCAGGAGATGCTTTGATACAGGTGATTTAATCTCTCTTTTGTACACCCACCTTCTGGATAACTGACCCAAACCACATCACTTCTGCAATAACAGATGGAGAATTTGCATGGTCAGTTCTTTAATTCTTTTTTTGTCTTTCTTCTTTCTTTCCCTATCTCAGGAGGTGTTCATACAATCTATGGGTATTGCTGTACATGATGAATTTCTTCTTTTTCTTGACAGCTTGGGTTGCTTTCCTTCTTATAGTAATGAAACATATTTTGTTCCTTCCAATCAAAATTCTTCTGTAATTTTAAGGTAATCTGTAAGTGGCATACTATATGAGCCAGTAGGCACTAAGTTGGACAATTGATTAGTTCACAGCAGTAATTGTGGAGGTCAGGATGCCTTAGTTCTGCATCCAACCCCTTCTGAGCCTTTTAGGTTATGTCTTAATTTATCTCACCTCACTTTTTCACCTACAGAAGAAAGGGCAATGGTGTTTTATCAGGAATAGTGGTGAGTAAAGAAACATTACAGATGCTGAAGTGGCAGAATCCAAAACCATCATCAGTGTACCTATTTATGCATTTTGGTGCATGGCTGGTAAAAAGGCTTGTTGGCTAGTTCTGTTTTCACAGATTTCAAAAGCAGTAAAGAGGACCTTCATTCTGCTCAGCATTGGAAGAAGCCAGAAGAAACACAACAGGCACCAAAATCACCAATCTGAAAGTATTTTGATCAAAAGTAGATTGACTCAGGAGTGATAAGAGACAAACATTTGAATAAACTATCAAAAGCCTTTCTCAAGGTCTGAAATGCTCTCCCCCAATCAGAAACTGTTAATTTGACATCAGTTATTAAAGCCAGCTTTCTTGTGGCCATCTAGCAGTTCTTCATGAGCTACAACAATCTCTGGCCCCATAAATCCCCCCTTTCCCCCACAAAATATTTATTTCTGTCCTTATAATACTGTAGCACAGTCTGCAAACATACACTTGTGCAGCTCCAGAGGAAGGACACACCACTTCCTGGATGTTTTCCTTCCACTCCATCAATGTTGGAGGAAAGATTTAAAACACATAGCATAAACAGAAGGAAAATATTTACTCACTTGATTGACACTTATTTGCCATAAAGAATTCCTAATCCAACAACAACAAAAACGCTCAAGAAAAATCCTAAAATGATGGGGCCCTCTGAAGACAGGCTGAGAGAGCTGAGATTGCTCAGCCTGGAGAAGGCTTCAGGGAGACCTTACTGTAGCCTTTCATCAGTTAAAGGGGGCTATGAGAAAGATGAGGAGGAGCTCTTTATCAGGGAGTGTAGTGATAGGATGAGGAGTAATGGCTTTAACTTAAAGAGGCTAGGGTTTGATTAGATAGTAGGAGTGTGGTGAGGCACTGAAACAGATTGCCCAGAGAAGCTGCAGATGCCTAACCCCTTGAAGTGTTAAAGGTTGGTTGCATGGGGCTTTGAACAACATGATCTAGTAGAAGGTGCCCCTGGCCATGGCAGGGGGATTGTAACTAGATAATCTTTTAGGTCCTTTCCACCCTAAACCATTCAATGATTCTGTGACTCTGTGGTCTTACAGGTAAACCTAGAGACATGCATTTCTGCAAAACATAGTCATACCATCCCCTTGGTGTGTACCACTTCTTCTGGGCTGTTTTGTGTATACAGATGTTTTGGAAATGGCAGCACCTAAGCAAGAGGCTGGGTTCAATCTACATCATTCCCAGCATCAAAGATACAGAAGTATTTAAGATGATGCGTGCTCTATCCTGGTGTTCAAAAGAGAGCAATGCTAACTTCTGGAAAAGAGACGAGCCCCAGGGCAGGCTAATAACAGCACTACTTAAGAACATAAGACAATTATTTCCTCCAACTGTGAAGGAGTCTGAGTAATTAAAAAGGGTTCTTTATTTTGATTAAAAAAGATTCCTTTCAGTCTGTTTGAAGCTTTAATAAAAGCCCTGAAAGACATTTTTAGATACCAGAAAAGAGACTCTGCAATTGATGCAAGATGCATAACAAACTCATTTGAAAAATTCTCCTATTATCATCATCATATTATCCAAAATCAATTAATTTCTCATTCTTTCACTCACACCACTTCCTGGAGATAATGCAGGTCTAACCCAAAGCTTCCGAAACCTTCTTTGGATTAACAGAAATCCAAAATTAATTGGGTTTAATTACTATAAATTTCCCTCCCAATAAAATCTCAAGAATTTCCAATCATGCTGATTTATTTGAGTAATTACAAAGCCATTCACAGATGTCACACTGTTAGGTAGTGTAGATAATGTGGGGTTTGCTTAACTGGATCCTGAGACCACAGTACTGTGAATAATGGCAATTTAAAAAACTCCAATAAAAAGTGGGGGATTAGGGGAAGGCAAATGACATAACCTCAGGCAATGCAGGCAATGCCAGTGACTTCCCATGGGAAACTCCCTTTTGTCCACCATGCATTGCTGATGCATGCTGACGCTTCAAATTAACTTGCTCTGTTTCTTGTATTTTGCACCAGTAGGTCCTTGGGGTTTTTGCAACCATTCCATTTTTACAGAGGAGGAACCTAAGGCTCTTACAAATGAGGCATCTAAACAAGGGTTACCCCAAAGAATGGTATCACAGCTAAAAGAAGTGCTGCACTGGATTTTGCAAAATACCCAGGATTTTGGGCAAGTCCTGCTTCTCATGGAAGGTGTTGCACACCTAGCAGACCCCATGTACCAATGGGATCATTATTTCATGAACCTGGAGAACAAATTGGATAGCGCTTTCTTGCAAAGGTATTTTGCAAAGCAGGTGACCTTTGTGTTCACCAAGGTGGAAATCATCTCACCTACCTTCATACATCAATGGCTGTGCTACTGAGAGTTGAACAGATCACTCTGCCACCTCTTCCCACCTCTTCCCAGCAAGTGAACCCTCTGCACAACTGGCAGCTGGGCTCTTCCTTAGAAGAGAAATGTCCCTGGATTTTCTTGACTGTCCTTTGTAAGAGTCCTAAGATTTCCAGGAATTTAAAAACATGAGGAAACTAATACAGATTTCATGTTCTTTCTCCCTCTCAGTAGAGGAGCATTTAACATGCTCTCCCACAAATGGAATACAGTTCATTTAATTAGAAAGGTCATTTGTTGATTAGTAAATTAAAGAAAGCACATCAAGGTCACCAAACTTGAGGGGGAAACATCTAATTTGGTGCTGTGAACATAAATAGCACTTTATAAGAGAGGAAGAATAAAGACTCAGTTGTGAGCTTAAATCTGTGCCTTGACAGCAAATTCCCCCCTTCTCCAATCCCCCTTCAAATTATCTTGAGTTTATCCATGCCAGTATTTGACTAATAACATAATATTTAAATACCACAGTAATCTTAGCATCATAATCCTAACACTCACAGGTTATCTTAAATAAGGGTCAGATGAAGAACGTAGTGGTGTCCAACCCTGCTGGGCTGTCAGACATCCTCAGCCATAAGAAAATCATCTTTACTTTTGGCTTGAGCCTTTAATGGCTCTGAAAGCTGCTGGTTTTGTCTAAATACATACATTGTGCAGCAGTTTAGGAAATAGGTGAAAAGGCTTTAATGGAGAGATTAGCGCTAGACATTGTGAAGCTGCAACTAGGTCGTAAGAGATTTCAGAGGTCAGGAAATTTTACAGGGCTTAAGTGTTTTGTAATGTAGTTTAGTTTGCCCCTGGACCAGGACATAATGGATGTTTCAAAACTTGATTTGCATTGATTAAAAATAACCAGGCCACTACTCTGAGGTAAGAGTTACTCGACTAACTCCAGCATGTACTGCTGGATTTCTGCAATCATTTTAATGGTTTGGGGTTAGGTGAGGCAGAAAAGGCATTTCTTACCAAATAAAGGCCACCAAAGTCAATGAATCAGAAAATCAGACAGTTAACAAAACCAGAAGCTTTTTGTCCCTCTTGTATATTTATAGTCTTCCTAGTGTTTGATTGCATGGGTTAGGGAACATCTCATTAAAAAATTATATACTGACCATTTAAATAAGGTATTCATTGGGAAAGGAGGGGTTTAAGTGCAGAATGAGCCTTCCTTGTAAAATCAATGCTGTTAAACTCCATTAGACTAGCTTTCCTCCACACCTGAATAAGGACCTTTTTGATAGCACCCAGAGCATAAACTGTGCCCCCAGGCAGCACCAGCAACAGGCAGGAAGGGAGAGAAGTCATCTTTCAGATGAAGCATTCTGGAGGATTATTTAAAAATGAATATCTCAAAGACCTAAAGTCTTTGTCCTCTCCTCTAAGAGCTGCTCTTTAATCTCCTCTGCCTAATTATCTAGTTTCTCTGCCTTCAGCAGAGGCTTGAGCGAAGGCAAGAGAGATCAACCAATATGGGTGAACATGAAATCAATGAATGTTAGATGAGTGAAAAGCCACTGAAGTCAATCAACACCACAGACTCTGACAGGTCTGTGCATCCCTACTTACATGTTTTAAACGACATCCTGGTGAAAATTTATTTGGTTATATAGAGCATGTAGATCATCAATAATCTATGCTCATTACCTAAGAAATAGTTATTCTGGACTCTGAGGGGGAAATGTAAGTTGTGCTCATAGACACACGTCTGATATTCTTATCTTTGCCCAAAGCTGGGTCTAACTTTGGAGCAGTTTTTCAGAAATTTATCTATGAAAAACTATAGATTTCATTAAACAAGCCCAAAGAAACAACAACAGCAAAAAAACACAACAAAAACCCCCACCTTTCCAAACAAAACTTGTTGTGAGTCATGTTCACTCTGCAGAAAGACTCAACACTGAAAACACAGGCTCCAGAAGAGTGTATTTCATGTGCCAAGGAGAGACTTATCCTGCAATACTGAGTGCATTCCCCAGCTCTAAGAGAGATAATATGCAAAAATTGACTGAGATACAAAAAACAGCAGGGACAATTTGTAACTGGAGAAAACTTTCAACAGAGAGCAAGAGCTCAATGCACTTAGCATACCAAAAGAAAGAGAAGAAATATTACCCTCCATCAGGACATCAGGAACCTGCCTTTCCTAGGGAGAAAGCACAAGGTACAAGGCAAGATCTTCAAATCTACCAGGAAAGGCACAACAAAAATCCAAGTCTGGAAGTGAAAGCAGGAAATCATAGCCATCCCTTGAAGGCATTCAAGGTGAGGCTTGACAGGGCTCTGGGCAACCTGATCTAGTTGGGGATGTCCCTGCCCACTGCAGGGGGGTTGGACTAGATGACCTCCAGAGGTCCCTTCCAACCCAAACCATTGTAGGATTCTATGATTCTAAGATTCTATGATTCTATAGCATGGCATTAGAAATCATTCGTAATTCTAAAATTAATTAACAAAACATCAAGTAATAGCAGTGTACCAAGGGATATGGTGGATTCCACATTGATTGACGTACTCCAGCCAAAAATGTGGTTGCTCTTCTGGGAGATATATTTCAGGCAGACACAAGTTCTTGGCTCGATCAAGAGGGTCACAGGACCAAGATACAGAGCAAGCCAGATTGGCTGATCCATTCTGGCCTCCATAAATGTCTAAAATCCTTCCACAGGGACTTGTCCTGGGATGCAAAACATACATAGACTAAAGTCAAAGTGTTGGGTTAGCCATGCCCATTTTGTCTATGACTTCTCTCTCTCTTACCAGCTGAGTGAAAACAATGGAATCTATAGCCATCAAGCTGAGGGGCAGTTTGGTTTAAAATACTGATAATGTACTTCCAGTTCTTTCTTCAGAAGATCATGTGGTTTCTCAATGTGTGAGGCCAAAAAAGATGTGTGGCCTACAGTACTCTTGACAAAAGCATAGATTCACTGAAGCTTACAATTAATATTTAATACCAACAAGTCTTCTGTGATGCTGTGCGGATGTAAATAAGTGGAGAGAACGTGATATTTACCCCACTATAAAACATTCATGAGAGCTAAGCTATTTACAAAAGCTAAATATGACACTGTATTTACTGTAGGTCATCTCCTAGGGTTAGAGATGAAAAGTTTTTGGTCTAATGGAAAGTAACATAATACGCCATAATAACACAACCACTGTCTCGTCTGCAAAGAAATATCTCCTCGCTCCTTCTTTGTATTGCAATTACAGGTGGGTAAAGCCACTACAGGGGAAAATAATAATAATAATAATTGAAAGAACAAAAGAGAAGGGTGCGTAAAGGAGACTTGAAACCTTGGGCTTGTTTTATTGGGTTCTCTCCATGTTCAATGTGAAGCATTGTCATGTTCATGCAGGAACTTAGGTCGGTAGACAGGTATGACATGTATGACATCTTTAATTGAAGTTACACTATCCTAGGATTGCCAGTTAAATATCAAAGTGCTTTGAAGTGATCTAGGGCTTTCCTTCTATTCCAATGTAATTCAGATTCCCCCTAAAAAGGTTCCCTTGTACATACCTAAATCTGAAATCAATATAGATGGTTAAATGGGATTGTCAAACTTGAAATGCCAATATGCTGAGAGAGAACTTACTGATGAAAGTCTCATGGCTCAGGATTTATAGACAAGAAGAGTTACAAATTTGTTTCCACAAACTAACACCCACAACAGACAACCCCACCAGCCACTTTATTTGCTATAAGTCTCAGAAATCGCCAAAGAATTGACAAAGTAAACGCAGAGTCCTGATTTAGGAAACATTTGAGTGAAATTCTATTGTAATGACTAACAAAAAAATTTACTTAAAAAGACATTTATCTCAGAAGTCTGGATTTTTGTTTGGTTTGATGTCCAAAAACAAGGTAAAAAGTGATCTGAGCAATCTCTAAGGTGATAGACACTTCGAGTGGAGCAGCAGTAAATGGAAAGAGGCAAGGAAGATTCAGTCTTTGGTGCATATGAAAAGAGACTGTGTTACTGTAAACAAACTAGAAATAGGTAAATGCCACTTACCTCTGTTTACCCCTTAATCATCCACGTATTTTCCAGTTGGTGACTAATAGATAGAAGTCTTCAGCCCTTTGAAATTTTTTGAGAGAAAGAAAAATAAGCATGGCCAGATGGGTTGTTTTGTTGTTTTTTTTACCATGAATCTAAAAGACATGGAAATTATAGACAAGGTCAAGACTGAAAACAATAGAATAGCTCAGTTGGAAGGGCCCTTCTAGTCCAACTGCCTACCAAACCAAGTTAGAACTGCAAAGATGACTGTCCTGTGCACTAGAGAGGATTTAGAGAAAATACTTTTTTAATATGCAAGTAATAGCTAACATCTACCTTCCTCCTTCCCTGCAGGAAATCTCCAAGTAAAATTGGACCCTCAGCACATATACACTAACCTCTTTTCCCTACAACTGCCCCAAGGCCTGTGGCCTCTGGAAGAAGGGCCAGGCAACTCAAGGAGTACAGAGATCTTGTTAGGTTATACAGAAAGAAAATCAGCTGGAACTCAACTTGGCCACTGACATAAAGGACAACAAGAAAAGTTTCTACAAATACATCAACAAAAAAAGAGAACCAGGGAGAATCTCCATCCCTTGCTGGATGAGGGGGGGAACATTGTAACCAAGGATGAGGAAAACGCTGAGTTACTTAATGTTGTCTTTGCCTCTGTCTTTAATGGACAGACCAACTGCTCCCAGGGCATTCAGGCTGCTGAGCTTGAAGACAAAGATGGAGAACAGTGCAACCCCCACATTATCCAGGAAGAGGTGGTTTATGACCTGCTTCTGCACCTGGACACTCATAAGTCTATGGGGCCAGATGGCATTCACCCAAGAGTACTTAAGGAGCTGGCAAAGGAGCTCACCAAGCCTCTCTCCATTATTTTTCAACAGTCCTGGTCAACAGGAGAGGTACCAGATGACTGGAGGGTGGCTAATGTAACACCTATCTACAAGAAGGGCCAGAAGGAAGATCCAGGCAACTATAGGCCTGTCAGCCTGACCTCAGTA
>VWZO01020775.1:46176-58602 GCA_013396975.1 Bucco capensis
GAGATGCTGGAGCATGTCCAGAGGAGAGCTACCAAGCTTGTGAGGGGTTTAGACGACAAGCCATATGAAGAGAGGCTGAGGGAGCTGGACATGTTTAGTCTGGAGAAGAGGAGGCTGACGGGGGTCCTCATTGCCCTCTACAACTACCTGAAAGGAGGTTGTAGAGAGGTGGGTGTTGGCCTCTTCTCCTTAGTAACTAATGACAGAACCAGGGGGAATGGTTTGAAGTTGAGACAGGGTGGGGTTAGATTGGATATTAGGAAGAAATTCTTTATAGAAAGAGTGGTGAGGCACTGGAACAGCCTTCCCAGGGAGGTGGTTGAGTCACCATCCCTGGAGGTGTTTAAGAAACATGTAGATGTGGTGCTCCAGGACATGCTCTAGTGAGGGCAGGGGTTGTGTGGTTTGGTTTTGGTTTTTGTTTTGGTGGGGGTTTTTTGTTTGTTTGTTTGTTGGGGTTTTATTTGGTTGGACTCAGTGATCTGAGAGGTCCTTTCCAGCCATGAATGTTCTGTGATTCTGTGATTTTTTTGTGGTGATCTTGAAACAAGTGACTTGTCCAAGGTGATTCCACCTAGTCCGCGACAGAACCTTAGAGCGCTCTCCTTCTCCAATTATTAGGCTCTTCTCCCTATACAACCATTTATAGATCAAAGCAATGATGGAACCAGTGACAAGATAATGAATTGAGACAATGGTCTTTAACTAAGGCCTGAGATCTATCTCTGGGGACTGCTCCTGGGAGTAAATCTTACTACAGATATGCTCAGTGTGCATACTTCAGGATAGGATGATCTATCAGTGCTATGCAAACCTTTAGTAATATCTGCTTATTGAACTCCCACAGACTCAGGTTAATTCCGTGTGATTGATGAAAGGGAGTAAAAATAGGGAGGTCTACACAGTTTTAGAATTATTTAAGAAAAGATAGCTTCTCTTCCCTCAGAATTTTCCACAAAGATTGGAAGATTACCCTTCATTACCTTGCATTTGGTGTTTTGGAAGCATTGGCAGAGGCCAATGAGGTGCTGAGAGGCCAACAGGAGAACCACTACTAATCTCCTTTGCAGCCCAAAGCTGGTATGATTTTGGATTCCAAGTTTGGTGACATTTGTGCTCATTGACAACATGACGCAGGAGATTTAGGTAATCTGATGCTTGGATGTCTCATCCACCCTGCAATGATGGTGGTCAGCTCAGTGGAGTATCAGTGGCTCTCAACACATTCTCCAATCAAGACAGGCTGGACAGCCTGTCCTGACCAAACTGCAAAGAGGGGGGATAAAATGCCCAAACCCAGGCATTCAGTATCAGATGCCATAAGACTAGTCAAAACATCTCCAAGTGGATGGCAGAATGAAGACATGACCTCCAGGGGATACATGTTGTGCAGCACCCGGTGAAGATGTTGAGTGCATCGAAGCATCCCATATGTGAGTGAACATCTGGGTTTTCTCCTGAATTCAGCTTCAGGCATTGAAGATTGTGGTCCAGTTGTTGCCCACACGTGTGATGACTGGAACAAACTGTGGGCGCTCCTGGGCCACAGAATCAGTGAGGTTTGATTTCAAGAAGCTCATACCAGAGGAAAGAACTCCCTGTTGAGATCTACCCTGAAAGTATAAAGGGAAGAAAAATAATCCCAGTAAAGCTGTATCAGCTGTGACACCTGTTGTCTTGCAAGAATTACCTGTCAGTCACACTGGGTGGATTTGCATGGATTTGTTCCTAGTGACTATAGTGAAAATAACAAGTAGAGATGAAAAGATGCAATGGAGGAATTTTCAATTGGAGCAAAATGACATTTACCATGTTGTCAGCTCCCATCTTTGCCCTCTTTGCAGATCTAAAAGCGAAGATCTGGACACTATACTCATTTCACCATAGACTTCATTGCTAGTGTATTCAAACCTACTTAAATACATGTACAAACATGAACAAAAGCAGAATAAAGCTTTTGGAAACACACTGGATAAAGGCGGGGCATGGGAACTGGCAACATCTGTGGTGAAACAGGAAAAAAAATGTGACACGTGAAAGTGAGTGCTTTTTCCACTCCCAAGTAACTGCTGCTTCTTGCCCAGCAATAAGTCTCCAGTCTCACCATTTCACCTCCTTTCTATGCAAACCATCGCTAAAACAAAGATTTTGATTTCCAAAAATGGCCAATGAAACTTTGGTTACCTGAATTAGAGAGGTGGAACAGAGTGCCCTATGGTACCTATCTAAAAAGTAGAGTGTTCTATAAGTTTGTCATTAGAAGACTTTTCCTAGTAGTGCACCTCTTGTAACACCAAAGAGTTTTGCAAGTCTGTACCAATTGCAACAAAAGGTTTTTATAAAGAAATAGGAAAAAGTTTTAGAATACTGAAGTGTCTCATTTCAATTATTTTCCTAACATCTTCATTTAATTTTGAGACATTCTTTATTTAGAATCATAGAATCATAGAATGGATTGGATTGGAGAGGATACTAAAGATAGTCTAGTTCCAATCCTCCTGTCATGGGCCTCTTTTTAGCAGTAAACAAAAATGTAGGGCTTTTTTTTCTCAGTAAAACCATTGTCAAAATCAATTTTTTCCCAAAATCTAAGTTTGAAAAGATGCCTAAATATGATCTTATCAAGCAAATTTAGTAAAATGTATATTCTGAAAACTTGAAGTTTTTAACAAAAAAACCCAACAAAACAAAACAAAACAAAAAAATCTTTTCTTCATCCTGCTTTATAGACAAAGTGGGTCCCCAAAACTGAGATGCTCAAAACTATTGTCATTAGAAATTCATGTCTGAATACTCTGTTTTTGGAACGTATTCCTCCCTGTTTATTGTTGTTGTCTTAAAAGCTGCCCTGAAACTCATTCTTTTTGCATCACTTTTTCCTACATTTCCAGCTGTAGTTTAGGGGAATTCAACTACATACAAATGCTGGGGCTGTCATTACTTACTTTATTTGGGAATATTAAGAGTGTCTGTTATTCACAAGAAAGAGAAATTACTCCAGATGGAGTGGAGGAGATGTCTGGCCATAAGTGTTTTGAAATGCTCCTTCTAATGCCACCCAAGCAGTTGCTCTAATTAACAAGTTTCTCTGTCAGCCACGGAAAAGCAACAGTTCTTGTTTATGAGAGGTAAGTTAATGGGTTGCTGGTAAGGGTTTTCTCAGTATCTGTTTCAGTTATGGACAGCCTTTACTTGGAAGTAGCTGCTAAGATGGCATTTCTGCAAAAGAATCCCAGTCAAGTTATCGAGACACATGAACAGCTTGTACTTACGTATAATTAGTGATGTGATGATAAACACACAAAAATTGGTTGCAGAGTGTGAAAGCATATGAACTGCCCCACAGCTCAGATCAAACCAGGAGCTGAGGCTCTCCTGCCACATGCAACCTGCAGGTATGACATGCAGGATTTACCCTCACCACTTTTCTGTTATGTGTCTTAATACCACTTTGCAACACACACTGGATGCCCTGCCACATCCTGTGGGAAGGATTATTTCTCCATTTACCCTGTTCATCAACACTATCAGGTTTGTAATATCAAAGAAGAGAGGCTGGAAGAGAAGACATCCAAAATTCTAGTTCCACCTCCAAGATATGGAAAAATTTTATTTTTATATTCCCATTCTCATCTTCCTTGGTTTACTACCCCATACAAAAATGAAAGGAAAGCCACCTACTTTAAGAGGCTGACAACTAGAACTATGACATTATGAAATTGATAATGCCAAAAATGTTTAAATATCCTCCCTGCAGAGCTGTGCTGAGTAAGTTAGGTAATCACTAAGGGGTGCACAACCATTTTATGGGTCATCAAGTGATAAAGCTAATATGCTGCTTAAACTCCCCAGGAGAGAGGTCTCATTTGGCTGCATCAGGCCATTACACAGGGCTGTAAAAAACGCAATTGTTTGATTTGCCTAAATACAGGTGAGATGTAATAAAACTCCTTATTTGCCATCACTTGCTGTGTTATGGCAATCTCAAAGCAGGGACTGACCTTTTTATTTGTCTGTGAACCACTATTCTTACCCACAGTACAGTAGAAATAAAACTTAAGTATGTGTATGCACATACACAATCTATTAATGGTGTGGCAGGAGAGAATGAAAAGCAAGAGGTCTTTTCAAGATGAGGCCATGCAGATTAGGAAACGTGATTTCCTCAAGTTCACACCAGTATCTTCAGGCTTGGGGGAAGGGAGGAAAGAGAACAGTGGAGGGTAATGAGCTCTTGGTTAAAAAGGGAATGGATATGAGCATCCCATAGGTTGAAGAAAAAGGTCAAAAAGTGAGAAATAAAAGCATTCACCAATGTGGTGAGTGTGAAAAAGAAAAAAGAGAAGGACCCTGAAAGCATTACATCTTGATCAAGGAATGACTGATAATATTCCAGCACACCATCTTTCAGGCCCCTCGTTTGATGGCAAAGCATGGCCAACATCCCACATCCATTATCCGCTTCCCTCCCCGAGGCGAGCGCATCAATAATGCTCCCTCTGCCTCTCGGTGCCGCGTCCCCCCGTCTGCGCCGTGGCCGCTGCCGAGGGCTGGTGGGCATTTCCATACAACCCGTGCACATCATTACAGCCCACCAATCTTTCATCGCTCCCGCAGCAGCAGATCCTGCTGCTACACAGGAGCCATGGTTTTAACCAGTTCCTCTCCTTTGGGAATGCTCCATCCATCCATCCCAGGAGGGTTGCTATAAGAGTGCAGGGGTTGCTTTTTTTGTCGTGTAAGGTCCATCTCTCCTCCTTTTACATCTGATCATGTGTGGTGAAAATTCTTCCAGCATTTTGGCACAATCACTTCATTTTTTGGTTTTGTTTTTCTTTCTCCCCACCTTTTAATTAACAACTGCCTTCATTCTGCCAAAAGGGCAAGCTGTTTGCATTTGAATGTGAATATCTTCAAACACATTGCCATAATCTGACTGGATTAATGGCCTGGTTTGTCTGACCATTCACTGAGCATCCAAGAGCAGAGTTGGTTCCCGGCACACATGGTCCCATCAGCCTACTGGCCTGCACCAAGGTGGGGATGGCCTCATCCACGCTTTGATATCCTCCAAAAAACAAGAAAAGGGCTCCAAGATCCTCAGAAGTCAGGAGGAGTTCTGAACTCCTCACCTATCAACTCTGGGTGAAGATGTAATTGTTCAGCTTGGGAGAAGATGAGTTATACACACTAGTGGGAGTGTGGTGTGGATCTTCTTTGGCAGTGTTTCAGAGGGATGCTCCAAAGCAAGTATCAACAGTAGGAATTATTTTAAGTAATTGACTATAGGCCTTCCCTCCTTCCCTAAAATTTCCAAACAGAGAAAAGTGCAACTGAGGTGTTGCCAGTGTGATGGAGATGATGAAGTTACCAAGTGAGGGAAACAGATGTGGAAGATGTGTTGGTGAAAGCTCTGATTAGCATGAGGTAGAGAAAAGACTCTGAATCAGGCTCAGTTACTTGCCTGGCTTCTCAGCAGCATTGAGTGACTTCTAGCAGTTGCTTATACATCTATATTTTGCATTTATTCAAGTCAAAATGTTATAGCTTCAGGTATGGCGACTATCAGCATAGAGATAGGAGCCACCTGGCTAGAGTTGTAAAAGTGGCATCACTTCCACCTCTGCCATGCCCAGTCCAACACCAATTTGCCCCTACAAACTAGAGCCTGCAGCAGTTCCCTTTCTCTCTCTGCAGAAGTCAACCACTGCCTGACCGCTCTGCCTGTTCATCAGGGTGACCCAACAAGACAGCTGGTGGAGGAAAGCAGAACACACCTAAGAAAAGCAGCAGAGAGCTTTTCTTAAAATTACTGGTTCAAATCCCAGCAGGATCAGTGGTGGATTTGAAACTAGATCAGGTAAGTTACAGACAGTTTTGTGAGCTTCAGGAAAAGATTACTTAGTTCAAGTCATTTAAAAATAAAAATGCAGCAAATCAGGAAAATGTTTGCCTCTTAACAGGGTCCTCCATTCATTCCTGGGATAAATGGGAACAGTTCCAGTCAAATCAGCTGGTAACATCTGTAATGAACCTTTGACAGTGTTATGAAATAAAAAGTGATTTTTGGAGATGAATCACCCACTGTAATGAGAGAAATAAATAAAAAAAACACATTCCTAAAAACATACGAGACCCACCAGAGGTTTTTTGCTCTTGAAGATATGAAGGGGTGCTCAGCCCATTCCTCCTGCCTTCTCAATCATAGATTTGTGCTGCCTATTTGCCATGGTTAGAGCTAGGACTCAGCTGTCACACCATCAGCTGTATAGACACCAAATCTTTCCCCTCCGGCAGGAAAAGACAAAATACATGGGACTGAGACCTGTGCTTAACACGGAGGGGTGAGGGCCATGCAGTCTCCAACCTGTCGCGTGCTCCAGGACGTGCTGGGAGGGAAAGGTCAGCTCCATCAAAGCAGCCAGCAAAGTAAGCCAGTTAATAGAAAACCGGTTTCTAATTGCTTGCTGTATTATAGCTACACCTTCAACCACCTGAGACCACCAGGAACCCATTCAAAGCCTTGCTTCCTAGCTTACACATAAGCCTTTCATGTTTTATTATAGCCCTCATGATTTTTGCTTTCATTTATGTGCAGGAGAAAGTGGCTGCTTTGCTGGCCTCAACAAACAAGGAGACCTTTTTTAACCTTATTTCTGCATACACCGCTTCCAGAAACACCCAGCAACTCTCCTCTTGATTACTGCAGCCTGATGCTCAGCTTACAAATGGCTGCATGTGACACAGTACCAGCACCCTCTGGAGAAGGTTTTTCATCCTTTCTTGCTCTATGTTCACATGGGTCACAAAGCTATGCCAGTGCTCTTCACATCTTGGTTATGCTGGCTTCAAGTATGGACAATTATTTAAGTCCCCTACCTTCATAACTGTAGCAGCCACAAAGGCATGAAGGAGGTCTTCCAAGAGCTCCATGAGAGGTGTCTGCACCAGCAGCTCCTACCATGACTTCATATGACACCATGTGTGTGATCCTTCCATCCCATCTCAGCCTCATCCAGTTCCCCTGCAATGTGACTCAGGCAATGGGTCAATAAAAGGTTGAGATACAAAGCACAGGGAACAACCAGAGACAGTTTCAGTGTTCCTCAGCCCCACAGTATTTTGGCTCCTGCCCATCATACTCTGCGGTTTAAAACCTTGGTGTTTTAAATCTTGCAGGAAGCACCGTGAGCTGGCCATGCTTTCCCCTGTTGCTCAAGGATCTCAAAAGCTTCTTATTTCTTTGGTGGCATGGCAGGTCTTGGCCAGGCATGGAAGGAAACTGCATCTCTTTCCCGGGCCAGGTCCCTGGCGCTGAGCACATCTTCCCTGCTTCACCTTTGCCTTGACAGCCTACACCTCTGACAGTTAATTCCTCATCACTGACTATTAATATTTCATAGCAGCAGTCAGCACTGGGACACCACTGTGATGATTGATTCAGAAATGTAGGTTGACCATCAGATAGCCTGATCACTGAATGTGTTTGGGTATCTCCCGCATTGTAGGGCAGTTTTTTGACATGGCTCAAGGTCACAGAAAGGGGCATCCACCAGCAGCACCTTACCCTTAGTTTTCAGGGAGAGGTAGTGGAAATGCACCAAACTATAGCCAAACCCAGCCACACTCAGTGCTTAATCTTGTCTCAGCTGAGCCTCAGCCACCTTGTCTTTATTTTTTTTTTGCCTTTTTTTCCTTTTCCCTGTTATTTAAATGATTTTGAGCAAGAAAGTAGGCCATGAAAAAGGGGGTAGCATTGTTTTAATAATTAGCAATTACTATCACTGCAATATTAATTGCATATTTCCATAGCAAACACTCCCCTGGAGGGGAAAAGTGAGCGGTGGTTAGAGACCGCCGAAGCCTAAAACTGGAATTCCTGGGAACAGGGAGGAGGAAAAAAAGGAGAAAGAGAATGAACTTCTTACATTCAAGTAAATTACTACAGGGATTCCTTAGAAACCTTTAATTAGCCCTGTTCTGCTGTCACATTGATTGGTCTGAAACTCATCAATTATTCAATGGTAGCAGCTCTTTCTCTCTTTTTTTTTTTTTTCTCTCATTCTTTTCATCCTTTAGGTCTGTTCTTAACCTGCTGGGGCATTTCTGTTTCCATGCCATCGAGCCACAGGCCAGGGAGCTCCACTTGATTCCCAGCCTCCAGCCCAAAATCTGTGGGGGACTCAATCTGATCTTCATGTAGGAGGATCAGGGTCCAGTGTTCCTGCTTTGCTGGGGTTATCTTTTCCTGGTGGGGCTGGTACAGTTAAGAGGTAGCCTATGCTACTTTTTTGAGGATTCCTCAGCAGTCCTGGCCGCTTTCCAGCTTGGGTTATTGCACACCAGCCTCTGAAAGTGGGGTCTTCCAGGGAGTAAGGTGCTCCTCATGCCTGGCATCCCTGCAAGTTGGCTGCCACCAGAGGGAAAGAAGGTGTCATGTCTTATCCTGAGTGAGGGATGTATTTTCACACGGTGAAAACTCTTTTGGGGAAAGCAAGAGAAGGCAATCCAGCAGACAGTCCTCATCAGCTCCAGAGTGAAGACAGGGCTGACCTGGATATGTAGTTAATTGCTTACCAGACAAATTTGGCCCAGGAGGTCTAGAGCCCTGCATGCAAGGTGCTATTTGCAAGTTATTCTTTCCACCACTGGTTTGCAGCTGGGCATCAGTGTTATCCATCCCAAATTGGCCACTTTCTCCAAAAATTCAGTTTCATTGCATTCATTTACTGAAGGAGGCACAACCCTCACTGGCCATCTCTTGTTGTACCAGCACCGTCCCAGCACTGCCCCGCTAGGATGTTTTATTGCACCAATCCAGTACCAAAACACTCCTTGCTTTCTGTTGTTTGGCTACCAAAAGCACCATGGCCCTGACCCTTCCCACAGCATGGAGCCACGGTGGTGTCTTGCCCATAACACTGAAGCATTGTGGATGAAGATGAACTGCTGTGATCAAAATTCATCCCTGGCCGCCTGGCACTATTTAAACTCTTAGGAGAACAGTTTTGCTCACCATGTGGGTACACATATGGGCCTATGTATCTTTCAGTCTGCTCCAAAAGCTGGCTTTTGGAGACCCCTAGGTACGAGGCAGCTTCACAGGTTGCATGGCTGCACTTTGTGATTCAGCAATGCTGGTTCCTGCACAGCGCAGACGAGCAGCCAAATGTCAGCAAGCACTGGATCATGTCACTGCTTAGAAAAGAAATGGAATCATTGAGAATATGAGGAGCAGACCTAGGTGGCATTGCATTTTACAGGCTTCAGGCCAAGCCAGATGCCTTTCCTTGAAATTTTAACTTTGAGAAATTTTGGTTAGATATGCAAAATTTAGTTGATTTCAAATAATTTAATAGATGATTTAATTTATTTTTTTTTTTAAGTTTAACCTCCTATGCACTTTGAAATGGATGAAATGGAGCTGTGGGGGTTTTGATTTTCCCAGGCTAAAAGCAGTTATTCTGTCCCCTCTTTTCCCCACACAACTATCTTCAGACTCAAAGGAAGAAAATATATGAAATAAAGGACTTCAGGGGAGTGAAAATAAATGAGGAAAACACAAAATCCAAAGCCTTGACTTGGTGAGCAGCTCTATAAAATGTTGGGTGTGAAGCATGGTGGGCAGTACTGTGGGCTGACACACAAGCAACTCTTTTGGGCCAAACAGACTCCAGTCCTCATATTTGCAAAAGCAGTGGGAAAACTGAAGCCATTTTCATTATAAACTGCCCAGAATCACTATTTAAATGGTTGCTCACCTAACTGAATGCAAACTATATCACAAGTGGCAATGACTGGCTCTTTGCAGTGACTAATCTGTCTACAAACGGTGTTTGTGTTTTCCTCTATCAAAAAAATAAAAACAAACCAACAAAACTCTGAAGAGATCTAAATAATGCTGAGAACAGGCAAAAATAATGACAACTAGCTTTTCCATATGTGAAAAAAAATCCGTTTTCAATGAAAATCCCTTTGTTTCAGGGAATCCCAGCCACTGCCTCTGCTTTACTGTAGTGCTATAATCCTGTTTTGTCTCAGTTTCTCAAGGAAAAATCCTGCAGTGTTATACAAATTGCACTGGAAAAAGACTTATCCAGACAACATTTCACAACTTTTAATGGAAATGCTTGGAAGGATGAGGATGACTTTAGGTTAATTTATGAAGAATTAATCTACAAGTGGATGCAGGTGATTTCAGAGAAAAATTTAAATGCCAAATTTGACTGAACCTTAAAAATATTGTGCATCTGTGCCCATATCCCAGAAAAAGGTGTACTTAAACAACAGAGAGAGAAAATTGTGGCAGTAAACTCCCCTTTCAATGGATGCTAGTGCAGAGCAGGGCCACCCCGGTGCCTATCCTGCCCAGAGCACTACACATCCTTCCTACCAACCAACCAATGTGCCATGGATTGAGCTGGAAAGTTCTACTTTATTTTCTATTCCCTGCAAAATTTTAGAGAAAAACAACTTGTCCAACCCATAAGTAAAGTTTAGGGTTTTTTGTTTTATTTTCTGTTAAGAACATTTACTTTAGATTAAAGTAATAATTAATTTAACTCTAATTGTTTTACTTAAATTCTTTTTTTTTCTAAGATAGCAGTGAGGGTAAGGGCTTCACATTTCCAAATTAATTTTTGAATAGTTTCAAAATACCACTTAGAAGTTAAAAATATCCCATTTAGTTCAACTTATAATGATGCTTTACCTCTAAATTCATAAGGCTTTTTTCCAGTCAGAACATGTTTAATTCCATGCTACTTAATGAAGGAATTTGTTCACCTGGAAGTCAACATTTTTGACACAGGATTGATTTTTCCTCTCCCTCCTCCAGCCTTCATTCACCTCTAATACGTTCCATAGTTTCTTTACAGTTAAGCTTTTTTAAGATACGCTGTTTAAAGTAGAGAGGAGTGAATAACCTGTGTTGGCAACAACAAAAAACCCGAACAAAAAGTATTTAAATTTATTATATTATCCAAATCCAGGGCTTTTAGTACCTCAGAAACGCCCATCACCAAGCAGTGTGGAGACTCTGGGAAGGTTGGGTTGGTCTCATGAGGCACCTCAGGGCCTTGCTGCTCCTACACCTGTGTTCAAGAATAACCTCAGAAAAGTCATTGCTTCAAACAGGCAAAAAGAAAAAAAAAAAAGAAAAAGTCCAAACTAAATATAACATGAACCCCTTGCCCCAAGAGGGGGATAAGAAATGATCTATTGACTATGAATTTCATTCATCTTACCACATTCCTTGGTTTGAGCAGTTGCAACAGCATCACTTGCAACTTGTGTACACATATTATCCTGGGTATTTCCCATCCTACTTATCCCTGGGAATTTATTCTAAAGCTCGCTTTTGGAAACCCGTAAGTAGAACATAATTCGGAGGATTTGATATTCTGGTCAATGTTTTGTCAAGTAGTTTCTCTGAAAGCCCTGATATTGTAGAGGAAAATGTCCTTAAAGACATATATATGTAATTTTACTTACAAGATCTATATATAAAATCAGAGTCATACAAAATACAAACATCCAGAAACACAAAGGACATTCAGTTTGCCTCTCTATGCTGGACAAGCACTTTGAGCCTATTTTACCCTAAAAGAGACACAAACATGTTTCTTTTCATTTGAGGCAGCTCTTTGAGCTCACAAGGGGCAGCCAGGCATGATTGTATCACCTAGAACTGGCAGAAAAGCTGCCAACTAGAAACTTTTTTTTTATTACAGGGGATGATTTCTATCACCTACTTAGAGAGCTGAAGCCCACAAACTCATTCTATCACCTGCTGCAGCTGAGGGGATAAGGGAATTCCTCTGTATTCTTGTTAAACCCCAATGTATTATTATTAAACTTCCTCAGAAGTAGTCTTACTATAAGTTTTTTCAAAACAACTGGATTATTTTTTCCAGTTTTGAGGGTAAGAGAAGGAAAAAGGTGATGGCTCTTTCACGGCTTTCCATGTCTTACCGCCCCTGTCTGCCCTCTAAAAGCAAGAGAAGAAGAAAAATAGAATCACATAATCACAGAAAGTCCTGAGCTGGAAGTGACCCACAAGGATCATGAAGTCCAACTCCTGTTTATGCACAGGACAACCCCAAAGTCAGGCCATGCATCTAAGAGCACTGTCCAGATGCTTCTTGAATTCAGTAAGAGTTGGTGTGATGACTGCATCCCTGGGGAGCCTATTCCAACACACCATCACTGTGTGGGTGAAGAACGTTTTCCTAATAGCTAACCTGAACATCTCTGGCACAGCTGCATGCCATTGCCCTGGGTCCTGTCACTGATCATTTTCTTCATGTTTCAGTTTTTGTTTCCCTTTTAAATGCCAAATTCAGATCAGAAGCATTACTGTTTACCGTGGATAAAAAGGAGGGTGTGTGATGTCAAAGTCATGACACTACTTGAGAACTGACCTAA
>VWZO01020778.1:19630-39607 GCA_013396975.1 Bucco capensis
TGTGCCATCCCAGCGCTGCCAGAGCTCTGTGCGCAATTGCCCACGCCAGGCTGCCGAGGCTCCCAGCAGCAGCATCCCAGCCCATCTGGAGCCACCTGAACACACTAATGTCCTTCTGGTCAGTGTGTGGTGGCAGGTGGCCCACGCCAGGGGAGGGGAGGCTGCAGGCACTCTCCTCCTCATGCTGCTGGCTGTGGCAGGACCTGTGCTGCTGTGATTGTATAGTGGTCAGCACTCTGCTCTGTGGCCGCAGCCACCTCCATTCCAATCCGAGTCACAGCAGGGCTTGTGCTGCCAGCCTAGGGGCATGGAGCTGCCACGGAGGCACCTGCAAGGAGGTGAGGCTTGCAAAGATGCTGTTGCCCTAGGAGGGGGTCACAAGCTCTGATGTCCTCTCTGCTCCTTCCTCAGAGTGATCCAGACTCATGCCTGCAATGATTTTTGGGTGATGGGGCAGGGATGACACTTCAGGGAGAGCACGCCAGCTTCTCTCTTTTCCAGGCAAAACCTGAGAATTGAGAAGGAATCATGACTCATAGAATCATAGAACAGTTACAGATGGAAGAGGGAACAACTTCTGTCTAACACCCAACCTAAATCTCCCCTCCTCTAGTTTGGATCCATTCCCCCTAGTCCTAGCACTCCCTGACAGCCTAACAAGTCCCTCCCCAGCTTTCTTGTAGCCCCTGCAGATCCTGGAAGGCCACCAGAAGGTCTCCTGGGAGCCTTCTCTTCTCCAGACTGAATAACCCCAACTCTGTCAGCCTGGCCTCATAGGAGAGGTGCTCCAGCCTCTGAGCATCCTCATGGCCCTGCTCTGGACACCTTCCAGCACCTCCAGATCTTTCTTGTCCTGGAGGCTCCAGAACTGGACTCAGTACTCCAGGTGAGGTCTTAGCAGAGTGGAGTAGAGGGAGAGAATCACCTCCCTGCCCCTGCTGGCCATGCTTCTCTTGGTCATTATGAATCATTATGGTTAGAAAAGACCTCTGAGATCATCAAGTCCAACTGTCCACCCAACACTAAACCATGTCCCCAAGCACCACATCTACATGTTCTCTGAATTCTTCCAAGGATGGTGATTCCACCACATCCCTGGGCAGACTGGGCCAGTGCCTAATAACCCTCTGGGTGAAGAAATTCCCCTAGCCTCCCACCTTGCCATCAACCTTCCTCCCATTTCTGCAAAATGAGGAGCAGGAGATGCTGTGGTCACCCTGCAGAGTGATCTGCCCCAGGGCTCAGCTTCCCCTGCTCCACCTTCCAGAGTAGGAAGGATCTGCCCCTGCAACCACCTGAAGAAGAAGAAGGAAGATCAACCTGATGACAGCCCTGCTGCCAGCACTCTCAGCTCCTGGGAAATGGGATTTTGCCTGCAGCAGCTCCAGGTGCTTTCCCAGCAGAGATGAAACCCATCTAGAGGTGAGGGATGACCCTGATGCTGTGGGTCTGAGAGGGCACCAGGAGGCAGGTAGACATCTCTGGGGTGTACCAGAGGATGCTTCCATCTGAGGAAGCATCTCAGACTGTTCCCTTTAGTCTTGAGGAGCCTCCAGCCCATGGAGACACTCTATTTGCTTGCCCTTGCCGCCCTCTCCCGACAGCTGTGCAGAACTCTCTCTGGGCACCAGGAGAACAAAGCAATTCCATTGAGCTGCAGAAGGTGTCCCCAGGAGCTCAGCTGGTGAAGGAGACACAACCCAAGCAGCAGGGCTCAGTCTATGTCCCACTGGGGAGGGGAGAACTGAGGGTAGCACCTTTGGAGTGCATAAACCCAAAGAAGCCATGGAGAGCACAATTGTCTCTGCATCTACCTTCAGGCTCTGCACTTTCTAGGGCACTACCTGCACGACTTCACACTCCTCCCAGCTTCCAGTTACTCTTGTGCTCAGTGAAAGCTCAGGAAGCATCTTTCCTTCTAAAGTGAACACAGAAGGAAGAGAAGACAACCTCCTAGAGAAGGTCTCCTGCAGCAGCCCCTGCCTCACTGACACCCAGCTGGGAAGCAGAAACACAAGGAAAGGCATCAGTTCTCCATCCCTCTTCCCAGGGGTCTAAGGCCCTCAAGCTGGTCTGAAGAATAATGTTCTGTGCTTGAGCACCTGATGGATGTTCAGGTTGAAATATGGCCACATCCCCACAGGGAATCTTTTTCATCCCAAATTAACCCATTTCCTCTTAAGAAAAGTTTCTGTTTTGCCAAGCTAACCTGCACAGGCACACAGTGGAGTTCAGGGCTTGGCTGGAGTGCTGTGCTAAGCTCCTCCAGCCCAACCATGCCTAGCACTCCCATACCACTAACCCATGGCCCTAAGGACCACAGCTCAATGTTTCTTCAACCCCTCCAGGGATGGGGACTCCACCACCTCCCTGGGCAGCCTGGGACAACACTTAACAACATTGCAGCAAAGAAATTTCTCCTCACATCCAATCTAAACCTCCCCTGCTGCAACTTGAAGTCATTTCTTCTCATCCTTTCCCTGTTCACCCTGGAGAAGAGACCTACCCCCAGCTCACTCCAACCTCCTTGCAGGGAGCTGGAGAGAGATCTGTGCCAGTGCTTGGTCATACTCACAGGGAGAAAGTGTCTCCTGATGTTCAGTTCTCCTGTGTTCCAGTTGGTGCCTCTGGTCCTGATGCTGGGCACCACTGAGAGGAGCCTGGCTTCTCTCCTAGGGGAGGTTCTGCAGCTCCTTCATCATCTCCATGGAGGTCACATAAAAAGCAGACATCAGCAGGAACCCAGCCTTGCTTGAAGATTGTCAATTTGAGCACCTGGAACACCTTTTCAGTGGGGAAAGGAACAGCCTCCTGGCTTCATTCCCACCGCAGCTGTCCCAGAAGGAGGAAGAGGAGCTGCTCCTGCCCCTGGGCTCCTAAAGGATAAAGCCTTCGCCTGAACAGGGGCTTGAACCCTGGACCCTCAGATTAAAAGTCTGATGCTCTCCCAACTGAGCTATCCAGGCTCACATTTGGGTTTCCTGAGGCCCTCACTTCACTGCAGCACTGGTGGGACACCATGGGGACTCACTGTCACCTCATCCACCCCCAACAAGGCCACCAGGGTGGAGGACATCCTCCCACAAGGAGGAACACCAGCAGGAGCTCTACCCTGCCCTGGCAGCTCTTCCTCAGGCAAGGATGGGGTCACTGGGGGGGTGCCAGGAGATGCGGTTTATTCTCCTGAGGACAGCCAAAACCAGAGGGAGGAGGAAGAGAAGGACAAGGAGGAGGAGGAGAACTGCAGCAGCTTGGGAAAATAATAACCCAGCAGCAGCAGCAGTGAGCTTTGAACTGGCTTTTCCAGCAGCCAGCACCAGCTCCTCATCCTGCTCAGCCACACTCCAGGCACACACTGGGCTCAGCACCCAGCTCCAGGCCATGAGCCAGGCTTGTCTTCCACCAGGGACTGGTCCTCACCACCTCCACCACTTCACCCTCCTGCATCCTATCCCATTCCATCCTGTGCTCCTCCAGGAACTGCCAACCTGGGTCACCCTGCCTTCCCCTGGGTGCCACTCAGCTCCTGAGGGTTCCTGGTGCACGCAAGATGGGCACACAGGCTAGGGTTGGTGCTAAGGGGGCAGCCAGGGGGATGTGGAGCTGCAAGATGCCACAGCCAAGAGCCTGCTGGGGAGACTAGAATACTGTGTCCCAGCTCCAGAAGGATAGGGAGCTGCTGGAGAGAGTCCAGCACAGAGCCAGCAAGATCAGGAAAGGAGTGGAGCATGTGCCCTAGGAGGACAGGCTGAGAGAGCTGGGTCTCTTCAGCCTGGACAAGAGGAGACTGAGAGGAGACCTCAGCAATGCTTAGAAATATGTGAAGGGTGAGTGTGAGGAGGAGAGAGCCAGGCTCTGCTCAATGGCATCCAATGGTNGGCAAGCTGCTCTAGTTGGGGATGTCCCTGGCCACTGCAGGGGGGTTGGACTAGATGAGCTCCAGAGCTCCCTTCCAGCCCTAACCATTCTAGGATTCTAGGATTCTATGACTGCTGTGTGAGCTGGTCTAGGTGATCCTGCTCTGGCAGGGGGGTTGCACTAGATGATCTTTCTAGGGCCCTTCCAACCCCTGACATACTGGGATCCTGTGAGATGCTCCCTAAGGCAGCCTGGGCAGGGAAACATAGGACAGCCTGGGGTGGCACTGGGGGATGTGACACGAGGTGCTGCCCAGATGTGTCCTCAGCTCTCCCAGCCTCCATGTCTTCTCCCAGAGGTCCGGGGTGTGCCTGGCCACATGGGCCAGTGGCAGTCAGGGGGGGCCAAGGGTAGGAGGCTCAAGAGGTGCTGTGTTCAGCCAGGCTGGCAACGGGCAAGCACAGGGCAGGGGGAAGCGTGTGGCAGCCACGAGCCCGGCGCACAGCACAGGGACAACGAGGCCCCGGCAAGCTGCTAAAAGCAGGTGCCTGCTCCATGGGCACCTCTGCAGAGGGCTCTTGGGGCACGGCTGGGGCTGCTTGGCATATCCTCCAGGCCAGTCCTTCGGCCCTCCCCGTCCCTCCTCCCGCACCGCGGCCAGCCCCTTCAGCTCTCCCCTCCCCTGCAGCCTTGGTGCCTCTTGGCCGGACCTGCCTCCACAAAACATCAAAAGGCTGTTTTGCTTGGAGACATCCGTCCGGAGGCTCCAGGCCCAGCTCACCATGGGCAGCAGCGGTGCCAAAGTTGCCTTGCTGACGCTGTCGCTGCTCCTGCAGCCCACCTCCCAGTTCTGGCTCTTCAACGTCCTCTTTCCCCCCACCAGCACGCCAGAAGCTCCCCCGAGCAACAGCACACCGCCCGTGGTGCTCGGTAAGGTCAGCGGGCAGGGGAGGGTTGCCCATCCGGGCTGCCCCACTGCCAGGGCTCGGTGGCTTTGGGCTGGGGTGGCCTTTGGCAGGCTGCAGCTGCAGTCACCAAGGGTGGGGGCTGAGGCACAGCTCTCAGGTCCCATCTCATCTGCAGGGCTGGTGACACTTAGTCACAGCTTGCCAGAGCTGGGGGGAACAGGCTGGGCACCCCAGAAAATAAATTATAGCTCACAGTTAGCCCAGAAGGTGTTTTAGGGCTTGCTGGGTTCTGTAAGGGGCTGTGCTGGCAGAGGGATGGAGGCTGCAGCACACCCATATCCCACATCAGTGCTGTGGGTCAGCATCCAGCACCCCTTGGTGCCTCAAAGCCCACCGCATCCTCTGTCTCCTGCTGCTCCCTGATGATGGTTAAATCATCCTCTGGTGCTGCAGAAGGGCATCCATCTCACATCCCACCCAACATCCACCCTGCCTGGGGGATGGCATACAGAAGGGCAGGGAGGTGAAAGGAGAGGTTGGGGCATCACCTTGGGGAGGTGGGAGCAGGAGCCACTCACTTGCACCTCCATCCTGTGTGGCTCTGCCTTCCTTTGCTCCTGTGCCATCCCTGGGGACTCAAGCTAAGGTTTTGCCATGAAATCTCTGCGGAGCAGAGCTGGAGGTTTCCTCCTCTCTCTTGAATCAAAGCAGGTTTCCCCTTTAAAAAGAGAAGAAGAAAAGCAGAACATCCCTGCTGACCCCACCAACTCCCTAGCCAGGGCCACCAGAGAGCAAGGAAAGCCTGATGTGTTGAGGCAGCAGCTCCCAGCCAGCTCCAGCTGTCCCATGTGCTTCTCAGCATCCACCACACATAGCCCATCCCCCTGGGGTGGGTGTCCCGGAAGCCCCCAGTGCCCTTGGGACCACTGATAACCCCTCTGCCCCCACAGGAACTTCCTTAATGATTACCTAATGTTCTCTGCAAGGGGAGGCAGAGCTCAGGACTGGGTGCCGGGGGCAGGGTGCTGGCTCTGCACCCTCAGGAACCATCAGAGCAGCTCTTAGTGCCATTCTTCTGGCTGGCCAGGGAGGTCCTCTGTGTCCTCTCTCTGAGCCTCCAGCAGGGTCCACTGCATGGGCTGATCCCCAAGCAGGTGCTTTGAAAGCAGGATTGCAGAATCACACAGAATCACAGAAGAGTTTGAGTTGGAAGGGACCCATAAGGATCAGACCCTCTCTGTGTCCCTGGGGAGATGTCATAGAGATGAGGGAGCTATGAAACACGTTGAGGGAGGCAACTGCTACATCTCCTTCCACCTTCTCATGGGACCAGGCTGTTGGAGGCTGCAGCCATGACCCAGCAACCCTTGACCATGCCCCTGCCAGGGTGAGAGGGATAGGGGTAGAGCATCTCAAGACCAGACTGTCCATGTATCCCGTGACAGGGACAGTGCTGTGGTTCCCCCAAACACCTGTGCCCACTGCACCTAGGGTGCAGGGACACCTGAGGCTGATGGGGACCAGGGGAAATGGGACACATCCTTCTCAGGGTGAAGATGCTCTTCACCTGCATCCTTCAGTCCCCGACGCCAGGGAGTGTGGTTCCCACCCCACCATGCCTGTGGGGTCCTACAGGCACAGGAGAGCTGGGACTGTGCCCCAGAGGAGTGCAGGGCAGGCATCTAAGAGCCTTACATGGGAAGTGTAGCAAGTCACATAGCTGACAGTGCCTGTAGGCAGCACTGAAAGTCCTTTGAAGGTCCTATGTCAGGCCAGGCACCCAGTGCTCCCATCCCACTAGGCTCACAGCCACTGTCCCCTGCAGTCCCTTCCCCTCTAGTCCACCCTCTCAGGGGGTCAGCTCTGGCACCAGGAGCCAGCTCTTGGCTCCTACACACCGGCTGGGAACGTTCTCCATGCTGTCTGCCCCCAGCACAGGCACCTATGTGGTGGCAGTGACAGCAGGATGGGTGTTCCATCCCTGCTGGGAAGCACACCAAAGCTCACAGAGGCAGGCCAAATGCGTGGCTGATGGTCTTATCCTCCAACAAGGGAGCCCAGGTCACAACTGTCAGACTGAGCTTGCCTAGAGCAGTGTTTACTGTACACACTCTTTGGATTCCCTCCAGGTACAGTTCTGCTCAGAGGTGAACTATCCCAGAGACCTTGCTCAGCCTGCGCCCAGGGTTTAAAGTTCAGGAAAACAGCTCATGAGCCTTGGGAGCCAGAATTGGGATGACTTTCACCTCCCTGGGGGAACTCTGTGGATGCTTGAGGTGTCCTGCTAGCCCAGGACAAGGTGCCAGGTGTGGGGGAGGGCTGGGCAGCTTCCAGGCTGCATCAAGGAGAGGAGGATGGGGAAATAATCTGGGATGCTCTGTGCTGGGGGGGATTGGCAGCTTTGAGCTGAGGTGGTCACCTCATAGGAGAGGTCTGGGAGTTTTGGGGTCCATCTCGTGGGACAGGCAGCTTGAGGAGTCTCTAAGGATGTGTGAGCATCTCTAAGATGCTCATCCCACATCTCAGCTCTGAGTGCCCTCACTACTGCACAGAACAGGATGTATTCCAGGGATGCTGCTCCAGCAGATCCCTGGCCAGGCAGCCCCTGCTTGAGAGGGGGCTGAAGGAAGCAGTGGGCAAGTGGGATGGGATGTGGAGCTGGCTCAACTTCCCCTGTGCCGTGCCTCCAGTGCCTGGGTGTCTCGGGAACCAGCTGGAAGCGAAGCTGGACAAGCCAGATGTGGTGAACTGGATGTGCTACCGCAAAACAGAGGACTATTTCACCATCTGGCTCAACCTCAACACCTTCCTGCCAGTGGGAGTGGACTGCTGGATTGATAACACCAGGTACCAGGGAGCTCCCTGGGGAAATGACCTACCGGGGATCTCCCTCCCCTCTCCTCCCCCCACTCCTGGCCACGACCTAGCACACACATGGAAAACCATGGGAGCATCACGGGACTGTTTGGGAAGGCAGTGGGCTGGCTCCTGCTCTGAGCACCCCTCCCTTGCCCATGGCCCTGCCATGTGCTCATGCCCAACCAGTCCATCCTCAGCACCCACTGGACATGCTCTCACCCTGCCCAGGGACCTCTCCATCAGAGCCTCCTGCCCCGAGGTGCTAGGTGATCAGCTTGGACACTAGCTTGGCACCTGGCCACCTCCCCATCCACACTGGACTTGGAGACAGCTGTCCAGATCCAAACTGCCACCCAGCCGTCTCCACCCCAGCTCCACATACCCTCATGGCTCTTTTGCTACTCTCTATCCTGTCCCCCCAGGGTGGTGTACAACAGAACCTCGAGGAAGATGTCCAATGCCCCAGGGGTGCACATCCGTGTGCCTGGCTTTGGCAAGACCTATTCCGTGGAATACTTGGATCAGAGCAAGCTGGCAGGTGAGAGGAGGAGAGGCACAGGGTGTCTGGGGGTCCCACCTGCTTCCTGCAAGTGGAGAGGTATCTGCAGCAGGAGTAGGTTCTGCAGGTCACCCAGGAAAGAGGGATGTTGGCACTGAGGGGACACTCACTTTGAATGCCAGCAGAGACCACCCTGTCCTTCCTTGATCTCACTGCACACGGGATTCATGGAGCCACCACCTCTGGCTGGAGCCACCAAGCTACAAGGGTTTACTAGAGAACATTGTGGCCATGACCAGGACCAGGATGGAAACAGGCTGACAGAGCTAACCCCCACCTGTTCTCTCTCCCCTTAGGCTACCTGCACACCCTGGTGCAGAACCTGGTGAACAATGGCTACGTGAGGGACCAGACGGTTCGGGCAGCGCCCTACGACTGGAGGGTTGGGCCTTGTAAGTCTGGGCTTTGGAGCCAGGCCATCCATGGCAGGAGTCTTTCCTCAGCTTTGGGGAGGCCTCACCTCCAGTACTGCANTCCATGACTCCCATGGGCTGGCTGAGCCAGCTGGTGTGGAGGAACCCCTGGAGAGGGATGACTGCCAGCCTGAAGTCCTTCTTGTCCCCAGTGGAGCAACCCGAATACTTCCAGAACCTGAAGGCCCTGATTGAGGAGATGCACAACGAGTACCAGCGCCGTGTCTTCCTCCTCGCACACAGCATGGGCAACCTGAACGTCCTCTACTTCCTGCTGCAGCAGACACAAGCCTGGAAAGATCAGTACATTGGGGGCTTCATCTCCCTGGCTGCCCCCTGGGGAGGCTCCGTCAAGTCCCTGCGTATCCTGGCATCCGGTGGGTGACTCCTCCTGTGCAGCTCCCTCTTTGCTTGCTTTCCCTCCTGCAGAAGTGGAAAGGTGATGGTGGGAAAGGAAAGGACACGGTGGTGGAAGAGGTGGGGAACACTGAGGGGTCTGTGGAGGCATCACTCATGCTCTGGTGCTGATGTTGCTGCATCACACAGTGCAGAAAGCACCATGGAGGTTCCTGCCACAGGCTCAGCAGCAGAAGGATGGTCCAGGGTGTGCTCTGGAGTTTGCTTGGGTTTCCATGTTTGGGGTTGGTGGGTTTGTGTGTATGGAAAGCTGCTGTCAGAAGGGTCTAGCTGCGGCCTGGCCATCCTCCTTCCTCACACCAGCTCTTGTTGGACAACCTGCAGCACAGACTGCATCCATGAGCAGGGTCAGCTCCAGGCAGAGAGGGACCTAGGGGTGCTGATTGACAGCTGAACATGAACCAGCAGGGTGCCCAGGGGGCCAAGAAGGCCAATGGCATCCTGGCCTGGATCCAAGACACCCATCTACAGATCTTGGGGCCAGAGAAGCAGTCCAGGGCATGCTAATCTCCTTCCCACCACCTCCCCAGCCACCTTCATCCCCTCCATCCATGCAGGACAGTGAGGTTGCTAGACCTTTGCTGCAAACCACACACCTCTTCTGCAGCAGAGGATGTGGAGGCCATCCAAGGGACACTCATGCTCTCCTGAACCCCTTGCTTGGATCTCCCCACATCTCAGAGCCCTTTCCCGTAAGCTTGGCTATTTTCAGGTTTCAAAGTCCCTTTGCCCAGTTCCTCTTTAGTCTCTTGGCAGCCCAGAAAGCCACAACCACTAGCCCAGTGCTTACAGCCCAGAATATCTACAAGTCACAAGCTGAGCCTCCAAAAATGCATGGAATTAAAAATCATGTGTTTGAAGATTTTGACATCTGGCCCCTTGCATCATCCTTAGAGTCAAGTCCTCATGCTTCTCTCTGTTGTCACAAGGGTCAAAGACATTTTTAAGGTTATCTGAGATCATTGTGTGGTCTTAGGACTCCAGGCACATCTAAAAACACCAAGGCTTGCAGGAGACACCCAGGATGGCCACCCACCATCAGCAGCCTCATTTCACTCAGCTCACTCCTGTCCCTGCAGGCAGGCATGGAAGTGCAGGGAAAGCCCATATCTGGGTTGGTCAGGGCCATCACATATCCTGGACATGGTGGTGGAAGAGGTGGGGGACAGTCAGCCAATGGGTCTGTGGAGGTCATCACACATCCAGGTCTACAGTCAGCCTCTCCCAGAAGCTAGAGATAGGATACCAAAAAGAAGAGTGGGGAAGGGTTGCTCTGGGTATCTGCAGCCAGAGGGGTGAGGAGAGGACATTTGTGTGGTCGTGGGCAGGGCAGGGGAAAGCAGGAGAAAAGCTGAGGTGGAATTGTGCCCCAACCAGCAGACAACTGTGAGTCACTGTTGGATAGCCTGAGCCCAGCACCCAAGGGGCACCCTTTGCAAGGGCACATTTTGGTGTGGTTTCTGATGGGCCCCTCCGTGTCCTGCAGGTGACAATCAGGGCATCCCACTCATGTCCAACATCAAGCTGCGTGAGGAGCAGCGCATGACCACCACCAACCCCTGGACCTTCCCAACAAGCCTGGCCTGGCCTGACAGCCACATTTTCATCTCCACACCCTTCTTCAACTACACCTACCAGGACTACAAACGTTTCTTCACCGACGTCAACTTGGAGGATGGCTGGTACATGTGGGAGGACATGAAGGACTTGCTGAAGGACTTACCCCCTCCTGGGGTGGACATATATTGCCTCTATGGCACAGGCTACCCCACTGTGGAGACTTACATCTATGATGAGCATTTCCCTTACGAGGACCCCGTGGACATGATCTATGGGGATGGGGATGACAGCATCAACAAGCGCAGTCTGGAGCTGTGCAAGCGCTGGCGCGGCCAGCAGAAGCACAAGGTGCACGTCCAGGAGCTGCAAGGCGTTGACCACTTCAACATGGTCTTCAACAACCTGACACTCAGTTCCATCAATGAAATCCTGCTGGGGAGCCCACAGGAGCAAGGGGAACCAGAGCAGGAGAAATCCAGCCCAGAAGCAGGGAATAAAAGGAAGATCCGACCTGGCCATAAGGTCCTTAAGGTGCCCAAGAAGAACTGAGAGGCGGGAGGGCCAGCTTCCCTCTGCGCTGGTAGCCACCACAAGCTGCCATGGTGCGGGGGAGCAAAGGACTCGGAGCTGAGTTTGGAAGGAAAAGGAGCAAGACCAACAGCTCAGGTGGATGGGCTGGCACCCACCTCCACACTGGTTGGTTTCTCTTTCCGGAATGGCGATTCATTCAACTTCATAGGCTTGCCACTTACCTCCAGCGAGTGGACACTTAACCGCGCTGCCAGCTCATTAACATCACAATTGCCAATTAGGGGCGTACGCATAAACGCTGCTCGCTAGCAAGCCACCTTTAGGCACTTTAGAGGCTGTGGAGCCCATGGTGGGGACAGAGCAACTTGTGTAAAGAGCGTGGGGTCTGACTTACCGGGGTAGCACGGGGGTGGGACGATGAGCACAGCTTACAGGAGCACCCCTGGCAGCCACCAGCCTGCAGGTAGTGAGCGAGGCTCCCCGGGTGAGACCAGCTTGAAATCAAGTAGATTGACCAAATAATAAACACACTTTGCTTCTGAGCGTGGAGCCTTCCTGCTCCTGGCATGGCAGGTGGGCAAACTCATGCCCAACCAAAGCACACTGGAGATGGGGAGATGGGAAAACCATATGCTGGGCCATGTCACTGGGCTTGGTGACATGGCTGGGGTGGCAACACGATCAGGATGAGTGTGTGGTTGGGGCTGGTGACACAAGCAGGGCTGGAGATGTGATCAGGGTTGTTGATGTGGTCAGAACAATTAGGGCTGGAGATGCAACCATGGTTTGGCCATGCAGCTGGAGCTGGTGATGCAGTCGGGGCTGCTGGCGCGACTGGGATGGCAATGCAATTGGGGCTGGCAGCATGACCAGGGCTGGTGACACAAAGGGGGCTGGAGGTGAAGTAGGGGCTGGTGATGCAGCAGGTTGGAGTTATAACCACCTTGGCAATGCAGCTGGTCTTGGTGACATGGCTGAGGCTGACAACAAGACCAGGATGACAATGTGACTGGGGCTGGTGACACAAGGGTTCATGATGTGATCAAGGCTGGCAACACAACTGGTATGACAATGCAACCAGGGCTGGGAACACAACCAGGGCTGGTTGCACAAAGAGGGCTGGAGATGAAGCAGGCTTGGAGATGCAACCACCTCAACAATGCAGCTGGGGCTGGTGGCACAACTGGGCCTGGTGATATGAGCAGGGCTGGTGATGTGACCAAGGGTGGCAACGCAACCAGGATCAGTGACACAGCTGGGGATGGTGACACAACTGAGGTTGGTGACAACCAGGGCAGCAACACAACTAGGGCTGGCAACACAACCAAGGCTGGTGATGCAAATGGGGTTGGCAATGGCACTGGGGTGGAGACAAACCTGGGACTGGAGACACAGCTGGTGCTGGGAATGCAACCAGGGCTGGGAATGTAACCAGGACTGGGGACGTGAGGAGGACTGGAGATGCAACTGGGACTGGGAATGCAACCAAGACTGGGGATGCAACTGGGAATGGGAATGTATCTGGAAATAGGGATGCAAGTGGGAAGGGGAATGCAGCCAGGGCTGGGATGCAGCCAGGACTAGGGATGTAACTGGAACTGGGGATGCAGCTGGGAACGGGGATGTAACTAGGATGGGAACGCAACCGGGCCTGGGGATGTAGCCAGGTGTAGGGATGTAACCGTGACTGGGGATGTAACCAGCTTCGCCCCGACCCCCGTTACGGCGCTCAGCGCTGCAGACCCCGGAGCGGGGCGGGTCTCTCCCACGCTCTCCTCTCCCATTGGCTCCGTGCCCCAAGCGGCGTCGGCGATTGGCGGGGTGGCGGCGCGTGCTCGCGGCGGCAGNGTGCGGCGCTGGAGGCCATGGTGCTGGCCCCGGCGGCGGTGGGTGGAGAGCTGGGGTCCAAGGCCTCTCCGTCGCTCTGCTCCTGTCCGTCGCCACCGGCACCGGCACCGGTTCCGCGGGGAAGGCGGCGGCTGTCGGAAAGCGGTGCCGGGGTGCGGCGGAGCGAGGGGCAGGGGGCCCGAGGGAGGCTGCGCGCCGCCGCCTCCCTACCGCACATCGCGCGGGGCCGCGGGGCCGAGGAGGGGAACGGCAACGGGGGCGGTGGTCGACGGAGCAGCCCCTGCCTGCTCGTGGCGCTGCGGCCCCGCAACGTGGAGGCGGAACGGGAGCGCTTCTTCCGCGCCAGCTTCGCCTACGACCCCCAGTTCGAGTACGCCGAGCCGGTGCCCGCCGCCGTGCTGGATAAGTACGGAGCTGCCTCCGATCGGTTCGTGGCTCAGGTGAGCTCCGGGCAAAGCGGGAGGCTGCCGGTACCCTCCTCTGATGTTGGGTACCGGTGTCAGGAAGGGATGCTCGGGATGGGAGGAGGAACCGGGAGAGCCTGCATGGCCCATGCCTCGCCCCGGGAGGGTGCGAGGGGATGAGTGTGCTCCAAGGAAGGGAGTGTCCTCGCCTAGGGCAGTGTCACCAGCTTGGTGGCACTAGGGTGTAACATGGTGTTTCTATGCTGCCTCCGGGAAAAGGCCCTGGGGCTGTTGGTCAGCAGCAGCTGGAGCTGAGGCAGCAGTGTGCCCAGGAGGCCAAGAAGGCCAACAGCATCCTAGCTTGGATCGGCACTAGTGTGGCAGCAGGGCTAGGGCAGGGATTGTCCTCCTGCACTGGGCACTGCTGAGGCCACAGCTCCAATCCTGGGCTCAGTTTTGGGCTCCTCACTGCAAGAAGGACATTGAGGTGCTGGAGTGTGGCCAGAGAAGGGCAAGGAAGCTGGGGAAGGGTCTAGAGCACAAGTGTGCTGAGGAGCAGCTGAGGGAACTGGAGTTGGTTAGTCTGGAGGAAAGGAGGCTCAGGGGAGACCTCCTCTCTCTAACTCTCTGCAAGGAGCTTGGAGTGAGGTGGGCGTTAGTATCTTCTCCCAAGTACAAGTGATAGGATTAGAGGGAGCAGCCTTAAGTTGTACCAGGGGAGGTTTAGGTTGGACATTAGGAACAATTTCTTCTTCAAAAGGCAATGGAGGAGCCCAGAAGTGCTCTCAGTATTCCAGATGTGGCCTTGCTAGGGCAGAGCAGAGAACCTCCCTTGCCCTGCTTGGTCACACTCTTCTTCCTTCACCCCAGGAGATCACTGGCCTTCTTGGCCCTGAGGGCACATTGGTGGCTGATGGTGAACTTGTGTTGTCCATCAGGACATTGTTGTGCTGAACTGCTTCTGCTGCTCAAACACTACTGAAATATTCCTGACCTGCTCTCTGCCACCAGGAATAGAGATGTGGGGCTGGTGGTGAGCAACAGCACGTGGTCAGTCAGCCAGAGTAAGCAGGCAGAAATGATGCCCTGAGCTCAAGTGAACTGATGTGGCCACAGCAAGGCAGGAATGGAGCCGCTTCCCTCCCTTTGCTCTAGAGCCAGGAGCCTGGGAATGCCCCTAAACCAGTTTGCTCCTTGGGCTGAGCATCCCACTTCTGGCAAGAGCATCCCTTCAGCCACAGCTGCATCCAAGGGAGCAGATGAAAAACTCCTCCAATACAAATCCCCATGTGGATGCCAGAGGTGTTTCTTACATCTGGTGTTTCAAATAACAACTTCTTCACCCTTGTGGTGGTTGTTTTTTGGGTGTTGCCCGATTCTTGCATTGCTTCCCCTCTGTCTCTGCCTAAATCCTTGCCCAGATGATCCAGGCTCACTCTGTAAACAGCTTGCTGGGCTGTTAGTCATTTCCAGTGCCTGCCCTACCTCTGCCTCAGATAAGCAGCTTTCAGGGGAAATGGTCTGGCTCCTCTGAGGCCTTCACTGGCTTCTCAGTGGCTTTTCCCCTGTGTTTAAGTGCATTTTGTTCCCAGAGTAATGTAATGAATGAGTTGGGCAGAGCCATTTCCCCTCCTGAGCCTCCTCTTCTGCTGCAGCTGACTTCCAGGATGGTAAAAACTGAAAAAAAAAACTTGTGAAGTGTCTGTGGCCAGTGTGAATGGGCTCCCCTCAGATCCCAAATCCCTTTGCAAGAGATGCTGTGTGTTGAGCATCTCTCCCCATGTTTCTGTGAGCACTTGACAGTATTTGTGTCACACTCGTTCCTTTGCTCGTGCCCTGCAGTAACCTCCTTCCAGTCTTAGTTGTTTTGGGAGACTTTTCTCCTTGCCAGCTGACTGTCAGGGTACTTCTCTAAATGAGAGATTTTGCAGAGCCAGCATCCTTGGACAAGAGCAGCCAAACCAAGCCTACCAGCTCCCTGCTTCCAGCTTGCTGCTCCCCAAGCTGCTGCCACATGTTCTGTGAACCCTTCCAGGGTTGGTGACTCCACCACTGCCCTGGGCAGCTTGGGCCAATGCTTGATCACTCTTTCAGTGAAGACATTTTTCCTCATATCCAACCTAAACCTCCCCTGGCACAACTGGAAGTCATTACCTCTTATCCTATTGCTTGTTCCTTGGGAGAAGAGACCAATCCCCACCTCACGCCAAGCTCCTTTCAGGGAGTTGGAGACCTAAGGTCTCCCCTGAGCCTCCTCTTCTCCAGCCTAACCAACCCCAGTTCCCTCAGCTGCTCCTCAACACACTTGTGCTTTAGCCCCTTTCCCAGCTTCCTTGCCCTTCTCTGGACACACTCCAGCACCTCAATGTCCTTCTTGGAGTGAGGAGCCCAAAACTGACCCCAGGATTGGAGCTGTGGCCTCCCCAGTGCCCAGTGCAGGAGGACAATCCCTGCCCTAGCCCTGCTGCCACACTAGTGCTGATCCAAGCCAGGATGCTGTTGGCCTCCTGGGCACTCTGCTGCCTCAGCTCCAGCTGCTGTCTACCAACCCCACCAGGTCCTTTCCCACTGGACAGTTTTCCAGCCACTCTGCCCCAAGCCTGGAGTGTTCCTGGGGTTGTTGTGACCCAAGTGCAGGACCTAGCACTTGGCCTTGTTGAACCTCATCCCATTGGCTTTGGCCCATCAATCCAGCCTGGCTAGATCCCTATGTAGATCCTCTCTACCCTCCAACAGATCAACACTTCTACCCAACTTGGTGTCTTCTGCAAACTTACTGAGGATGCCTTGATCCCCTCATCCAGATCATTGACAAAGATATTAAAGAGAACTGCTCCAAAACTGAGCCCAGGGGAGCCCCACTTGTGACTGGCCATCAACTGCAGTTAATTCCATTCACCACAAGTCTCTAGGTTTGGCCATCAGCCACTATCTTACCCAGGGAAGACTACAGCTGTATAAGGCATGAGCTGTAGTATCCCACTGCAGATGGTGGGTTCATGCCTTGGGCTGCCTGAGGATGCTCAGCAGCCTCTTGGGACACTAAACTTGGTATCTGAGGAATTTTGCTGGCTGGGACATGTGCTGGAGGTCAGTGAGGAGCATGCTCTTTGGTTGGTTTACTCCTGGGCACCAGCTGTGCTGGATTTCTCTTGGTTTGGCATTTTAGGTCACTGGGGAGGAGAGAGCAAGTGGCTGAGCACAGGTGGGAGGAAGAAAAGGTCCTGGGGGATCCACAAGGCAACAGCCACTGCCCAGAGCCTGTACGAGAGGAGAGGAGAGGGAGAGGAGAAAGTTGTTTGGTGTGAGGGTGCAGAGCCCTGGCCCAGGCTGCCCAGAGAGCTTGGGGAGTCTCCTCTGCAGAGATTCCCAAGGCCCCTGGAGGTGATGCTGGGCAAGCTGCTGTGGGTGAGCCTGCTGGAGCAGGGGGGTTGGACTGGATGATCCCAGAGGACTCTTCCAAACCCCACCATGGTGGCATTTGAGGATTCCTCTTCTTTGGCCAGGGTTTCAACACAACGAGCCTGCCACACACCAACAGCCTTCCCATAAAAGCACAACATGCTCCATTATTAGCATTAACATTTATAGAACACCTATAAAACTCAGTTGGTTATTAGCGTGCTTCCTTCCCCAGAAGTGAGTTTGCACTGCAGACATTTTCAAGCCATGACTTTCTCTAACCTATTCATAAATATTCCAAAGCAGATGACCACAACTTGGAACCAGTTCTGGTCCCAGCATGGATAGGTTTGGAAGTGACCTCTGGGATCATCCAGTCCAAGCCCAATCCTCCTGTTCAGATGGAAGCTCCTGGCTTCCAGTTTGTGCCCATTGCCCCTTGGCCTGGCCCTGGGCACCACTGAGCAGAGTGTGGCCCCAGCCTCTTGCCCCCTGCACCCTTTAGCTCTTGCTGAGCACTGAGCAGCTCCCCTGTGGCTCTGCTCTTCTGCAGGCTAAGCATCCCCAGGGCTCTCAGCCTTTCCTCCTGCCACAGATGCTCCATTGCCCTCAGCATCTTCCTAGCCTGAAAGAATATACTGTGTGTCATGCTGATTGTCCATCTGTCCTGGTGGCCACCTCCAGCAGGCTCAGCCTCCTTGCTTCCTTAGCTATTGCCAAAGCAGGTCTCACTCAGAGTCCTTCCTCAGGGCTTCTGTTGCATGTGGGGGGGGGGTTTAAGGTGTTTTGCTACACAAGGAGGATGTTTGCTCTGACCTTTCCTTTCTCCAGGCCATCAGGATCATCCGTGCTGTCCTGGAGAAGTATGGCACCTATGAGAGCTTTGAAGTGGCCACGGGTGGGAGGCTGCTGAGCAAGTGCCAGATCTGGTCTGTGATCCGAAAGTACATGCAGAAGGAAGGCTGCGTGGGGGAGGTAAACCCTGTCCCTGTGCTCTCACTGCTAAACCACACCTGCTGAGGCTTTGTTTGCTCATAGCAAGGACTCAGGTTATGAAGTGGTTTGGGTCCAAAGGAGAACCTTTGCTCCTCTGAGCCGTGGTGTCCTTTCATCTGCAGGTTGTCTGCTTTCACTGTCCCCACTCTGGTGTTAGGATGGGGCTGCTGGTTCCTCCCCAGCTTCCCATGATTTTTTTCAGGGTCTAGCTCCCTTTTACACTGGAGAAAGAGAGAGAGTAGCTGCTACTTGGCCATGTGGGGAGCCTTCTGCTGTGTGCATGAGGCATCAATTACCATCAGGAAGAGTCACCACTTGCTTTTAGCAGTGGTATGGCAAGCATCTCCGGCAGCTGCCTTCACCCACGTGTCCAGAAGCAAAGCTGAGGGCAGAGATTTCCTGCTGTCCTCTGGGATGTGCTGGGAGGTGGCACTTGGTAACCCCAACCTGGCCTTTTCAAGGCTGGGAAATATGTGGTGAAGATGTGGCAGTAGCCATGGGGGATGGAGGTGGGGGAAAGATCAGCCTCTCTTGCTCTGGTTTCTCTGTGCCCCCAGCAGCATTCTGGGGGGGGTGTCCCTCAGCTTTGGTTAAAGGGCTTTTGTTCCCCTTCTGCCAGCAAGCTGTTGGCAAAACACTTCCCTTGTCCTGGGTTTTCTGGATTTCTGGACCTGGCTTTGCTGGTTTTGGCTCATGGGGCTGCCTTCAGGCAGGGCAGAAGGCCATGGAGGAGGTGAAGGAGGCTTCCTCACCACTGCCTCTTGGCCAGACTCTTTGTGCTAGCTCTGATCTTTCACCTCCAAAGAGGGCTGGTTATTCAGGAGCCTTGCCCTGCAGCATCACTTTGGTTCCATGGCTGCAGGAACGAGCTGTTCCCTGAGGGCCCACCTGCCTGGAGGAGGTTCCTCCTCCAGCCTCCTTGGTTTGCCCTGATCCCTCCCTGAGGGTGTCCCTGGGATGTGGACTTGGCACCTTGGTCCTTCTTAGGACAGAAAGGATTTCTGCCAATCTCTTCCTAGAACTCAGCATCCTTTCAGGAGCCAGGAGCAGTCCCAGTCCCCTTACAGACCTACCCTTGGGACTGGCTACTTGTGATCTCTCTCTTGATGATTGTTAATTGCTTCAATTCAGCTATTTTGCTCTTTTCTGTTCACTTAACCCCAAACTGAGCTCTGGCTGGGCAAAGAGTCATCTTTTTCCTTCCATACTGCTGTACACCTGGCTTCCTTGCCGCCCAGTGTGAGCTGAAGGGAACAGAGGCTTCAATGACTGGGGCTGCACATCGTTGGGTGGGAGATGCAGCCCTTACATCCCAAACTTGGAATCATCAGTGCTTTTAAAACCATGAAAACACTGGAATGGGTTCATTCCCACCCATTCCAGACTCTGCTGAAGTTCTCTGGGGCAAGGTCACAGGCAGAGGGAAGGGTCTCATCAGCTCTCAGGGCAGCCACCTTGGCAAACTTTGCTCCTCCTTGCCAGAAGCTTCTGCATCACTGATAATTCAACACAGGGTGGATTTACCTAAACACCAGAAGAAACTCTTAGGATGGGGACTGTGTTAGCCCAGAGACTGACCACAGTGGTTGCAGGCAGCAGGAGCAGGCTGGTGGCAGTGGCAGCAGGCAGCTGCCCCTTTGTCCCCAGCACCGATCAGCAAACACATGATCCCACTTTCCTGCAACGTGCCTGTGGGTAAGTATTTGCTCTAGAATGAGCTTTGCATCTTCCAGAGCTGCTCTGTCAGCATCTAAGCTGCAGATCCTGAAGTTCTTCTGCTTTTCTTCTGCCTCAGGACTGAGGTGATGCTGCTGGAGCTCAGAGGTATGGATTTTGGCAAGCTCCCAGCTTGCAGCAGAGGAAGCCCTGGCCCCAGTGGTAAGTGCTGCATGGCAATCTCTGCAGTTGGGACATTAGTTGTGACATTAATGCTCAGGCATTAATCATAGAATCCTAGAATCCTAGAATGGTTTGGGTTGGAAGGGAGCTCTGGAGCTCATCTAGTCCAACCCCCCTGCAGTGGGCAGGGACATCCCCAACTAGAGCAGCTTGCCCAGAGCCCTGGCAAGCCTCACCTGCAATGCCTCCAGGGATGGGAACTCAACCACCTCCCTGGGCAACCTGGGCCAGTGTTCCACCACCCTCATGGGAAGCAACTTTTTCCTAGTATCCAGTTTAAATCTACTCTTCTCCAATTTAAAACCATTGCCCCTTGTCCTTTC
>VWZO01020778.1:47684-95396 GCA_013396975.1 Bucco capensis
TGGGAGGGCTGGAAGCTCTCTGCTGTGAGGACAGGCTGAGACAGTTGAGCCTGGAGAAGAGAAGGCTCCAGGGAGACTTCTTGCAGCCTTTCAGGACTTAAAGGGGCCTAAGAAGCAAGATGTGGACAGACCTTTTAGCAGGAGCTGTTATGACAGGACAAGGGGTGCTGGTTTGAAACTAAAAGAGGAAGATGTAGACTAGATGGAAGGAAGCAATGTTTCACACTGAGGGTGGTGAGACACTGGCCCAGGTTGCCCAGAGAGGTGGGAGATGTCCCATCCCTGGAACCATTCCAGGCCAGATTGTTTGGGGCTGTGAGCAACCTGCTCTAGTCGCAGATGTCCCTGCTGAGTGCAGGGGGTTGGACTAGATGACATTTAAGGTCCCTTCCAACCCAAACAGTCCTGTGATTAAATGATTCTGGTTTTTAAAGCTCCCCTCTGCCCCTAGGATGGACATGCACCCAGCAGTTAGACTCTGCTCTTTAATGCACTACATCCTCCACTGCTCCAATCCCTGACCTCAGAGGTGATACAGCACTGCTCTGTTTGCACCCATCCCAGCATCATCCTCACGAGGAGCAAGGCCTCGACTGGCACCACGAACCAACCGAGGCAAGTCTCTCGCAGCCTTGCCAGCAGAATGGCAGCAATGCCAGCGGGTGACACAGCGATGGCTCTGCTCACATCCCTGATGGAATAGCAGCACGGAGAGATGCGAGGCAGCCTGGCTCTCTGTCCCCAGGCAGGGCTAGAAGCGTTTCATCTGTCGCCGTTCCTGTCGCCGCTGCTTCTTCTCGTTGAGCTCCTGAGTGGCAGGCGAGGAGTCAGCTGCAAGCCAGGGCCCCAGGATGTTCACCCACAGCAGGTACAGAGCACGGCCTGGAGCCTGCAAAACACGTGTGGCACAAGCTCAGGCACTCTGGGGATAGCTCTGGTGCTGCCATTGCTCTAGAGGCTGGAGCACAGCATCACAAAGGTTGGCAGAGACCTCTAAGCTCCTCCAGTCCAACCATGCCTAGCGCTCCCATACCACTAACCCATGGCCCTAAGGACCACAGCTCAATGTTTCTTCAACCCCTCCAGGGATGGGGACTCCAGCACCTCCCTGGGCAGCCTGGGACAACACTTAACAACCCTTGCAGTAATGAAATTTCTCCTCACATCCAATCTAAACCTCTCCTGCTGCAACTTGAAGCCATTTCCTCTTGTCCTCTCCCTGTTAACTCAGCAGAAGAGACCTATCCCCAGCTCACTCCAACCTCCTCTCAGGGAGCTGGCGAGAGAGCTAAGGTCTCCCCTGAGCCTCCTCTTCTCCACACTAACCAACCCCAGTGCCCTCAGCTGCTCCTCAGCACACTTGTGCTCCAGAGCCCTCTCTAGCCTCCTTGCCCTTCTCTGCACACACTCCAATGCCTCTGTAATGACGGAGAAACCCAAACCAGCAGCAGCACAGTCTGTTTCTCACAGTCCCAGAATGGGTCTGCACACAAAGAGGCTTTGATGTGCCTCATGTTTCTCATTGCCCTTTCACAGGAGCACAGAGAAAGGCTAAGGGCAGCCTGGTTTTGCCATGGCTGACTCCAAGGGGCTCAGCACTTCTGCCCCTTGTTCAGCCTCATTTTTTAACAAGATTTGATAGGGCGAGTAACAAATCTATTAGCAAACACTTACAGCCTGAAACACATAAATGAAATGGATAAACAACATCCTGGTAGACAGCAAAAGACAACAGAGAGCACCAAAGAAGCCCAGGAGCTTACCAGGAGCCAGAAGTACCAGACGTAGAGCGAGAAGCAGCTCAGCACCTGGACTATAGCTGTCAGCAGGATCACATCCTTCAGGTGCCTGGGGAAAGCAAAGCACAGCATTCACCTTCCACTCCAGCCCCTGTCAAACTGCCCAGCTCCTCTGCCCACAGAGCCCACAGGGCAAAGCCCTGCAGCTCTGCTTTGCCACACACGTGGCAATCGAGAAGGATCAGAAGAAAACACAGAATCTCAGGAGCGTTGGAGCCAGGCTCCCTCTGCAAAGGGACACTGAGAAAGCTGAGGAATGCACAGGGGTGGAAATCAGCAGCAAAGCCAGCACCCCCCTAGCCTGGGACACATCATGGCACACAGCATAGCTGCTCCAGCCTGGCTGCACTGAAGGGAAGCATCAGCCTTCCCTTTGCCATCTCACTCAGGGTCACTGAGGGGCTGCAGTGGCCCAAGGGCAAGCACACTGCCAGCTCCCCTTCCTCTCCTGCTTGTCCCCATCATGACCCAGCAGAAGGAAGGGGGATGCCAGGAAGGGGAAACTGGATAAGCTGGAGATATGGAACCATGTGAACCTCAGGACATTCACCAAGGTCATGGGGAAAGTTCTGCACCTGGGTCAGGGCAACTCCCAGATCAATCCAGGCTAAGGGATAAAGGGATGAGAGCAGCCCTGTGGAGAAGGACTTAGAATGCTGGTGGGTGAGAAGCTGGACATGACCCAGCAATGTGAGCTCCTACAGAAGCCAACTGTGTCCTGGGCTGCATCCCCAGCAGTGTGGGCAGCAGGGCAGGGAGGGGATTGTGCCTCTGCTCTGCTCTGGGCAGAGCTCAGCTGCAGTGCTGGGGCAGCTCTGGAGTCCTGAGCACAGCACACACATGGAGCTGCTGGAGCAGGGACACAGGAGGACACAGCAATGATGGGAGGGCTGGAAGCTCTCTGCTGTGAGGACAGGCTGAGACAGTTGGGCTTGTTGAGCCTGGAGAGAAGGCTCCAGGGAGAACTCTTGCAGCCTTCCAGTACTTTAAAGGAGCTTATTTAGAAGAGGGAGGCTTATGGGGGCAGACAGTTATAGGACAAAGGGTTTAAACTGAAGGGATATTTAGATCAGATGTTGGGAAGAAGTGTTTGACACTGAGGGTGATAAGGCACTGGCACAGGTTACCCATAAGGCATGGGTATGCCTCATCCCTGGCAGTGTTGCAGGCCAGGCTGGCTGGGGCTGGGAGCAAGATGCTCTAGTGGGAGGTGTCCCTGCCCCTGGCAGGGGGGGTGGGAATAGAGGAGCTTGAAGGTCCCTTCCAACCCTGCCAGTTCTGTGGTTCTCTGTGACTCTGGAGTCTTCCCCAGCAGCCTGGGGCATAGCTGAGAGCAGCTACAGAGGGGAACAAGCTGCCCACACCTCCACCACCAGCAGCCTCAGGGCAACAAGACACCTGGCAGAAGTAGATGGGTTTGGGATTTTCCAGATGACCTATGGGGAGGGTTGTGATGGATTAGGAAAATGCCAGCTGCTTCACTCCCATGGGATACAAAACACTCGAGTCACATCCAAGAGGGAAAGAAAACCAAGAGGTAATGGCCCTGAAACAGGTTGTCTGGTTCTAGGCAGCACAGCACAAAGCCAAATGACCAGAAATAACTGGTTTAAAGCTGGTACACCATCATCACCTCAAAACACACTGCAGGATCCACCACCAACAGCTCTACAAGGAAACACCCTGAGGCTCAGAAACCTTGTGCATCGCTGCAAATCACAAAGGGGTGAGCTGGCAGAGCTCCCACCAAACCCAGCGCTCCTAGGGACCAGCAGTGAGCCTTCCTCAATCCCCCAGGCAAACACAGCATCTGCTTCAGCCAGATCCACAGTGTTCCCCAAGCAGCTCCACAAGAGCAAGCACTAATCGGCTGTGGCACGCTCAGCAGGGAGGTAGGAGAACATCTGCTGCCTTCTGACAGGAACAGCTAGCCTGGAGTGGTTTCCCCATCCCCAGGGGGGTGATTGAGAGCGTTTCACCCCAAAAAAAAGGACACAGGAGGAGCACTGAGTGTTTGTTAACCCTTTGTGTTTGCCTAGCTCTGGGGTTAAACTCCTGAGAGGTTATGCTCTGACAGCTGAGGGCTCTGCACAGGCTCAGCTCCAAAGGTCCAGGGTAAGGCTGGCAGCTTCAGTAGGGCAGGCTAACACTCTGGAGAGCCCAAACAGGGTGAAAAGGGGAGAGAAAGCACTTGGCTTACCAGCAGGAGAAAAGAAGTTGTTATAGGATGACAAGGGTGTAAAGCACCTGGCCCACCAATCATGCTAGAATTAACTTGGCTGAGTGTCTTACAGAACCACAACAATCCCAGCATGGTTTGGGTTGGAAGTGACCTCTGGGGATCATCCAGTCCAACCCCCCTGCTCCAGCAGGCTCACCCACAGCAGCTTGCCCAGCATCACCTCCAGGGGCCTTGGGAATCTCTCCACACAAGGACACTCCACAAGCTCTCTGGGCAGCCTGGGCCAGGGCTCTGCACCCTCACACCAAACAACTTTCTCCTCCTGGTCACATGGAACCTGCTGGCTTACAGTTTGTGCCCATTGCCCCTTGGCCTGGCCCTGGGCACCACTGAGCAGAGTGTGGCCCCAGCCTCTTGCCCCCTGCACCCTTTAGCTCTTGCTGAGCACTGAGCAGCTCCCCTGTGGCTCTGCTCTTCTGCAGGCTAAGCATCCCCAGGGCTCTCAGCCTTTCCTCCTGCCACAGATGCTCCAGTGCCCTCAGCATCTTCCTAGCCTCTGCTGGACTCTCTGCAGTAGTTCCTTGTCTCTCTCTATGCTGCTACACTGCACATCTGAGTCCCTCTGACTGCAGATAGTGAGTTTACTCCTCCCCTACCACACATTCATGACAGGAGCTCATCCTGTGGAGGCAGCAGGTTGTGTGCTGCACAAATTGAGCTGCTAGCTGGGAACCTCCCTGGGCACCTGCTGGCTGCAGAAATAAAACCTCTGTTCAGAAAATCAAAAACATATCAAAACACAGCCCTTCCAGCACAAGAACACCTGACACAACACAGAGGGCTCTGCCAGAAACAAGACCTCACTGTGTTTCTTCAAAAGCCCAGAAGCTAGTGAGAGATGCTGATAAGCTGCAGGCCAAGGGCACCAGGAGGAAGTGGTCAGCTACCCTGCAAGGGGAGGGGGCACTTCACTGAGCCCACACTGAAAAGCCCCAGGAAAAGCCAGACCAAAAGACAGAGGCTGAGAGCAGGGAAGACAGAGAGCAAAGCCTGATATGCCCACAAATGCCTGGCAGTTTCCTGTACCTAGTCTGAGGCTTGCTGTTGGAAAACACACCCATCTAGAAGGTTATTTCTGCTGTTTCAGTACTGTTGTCTCCTTGTTCTATTGAACAGCACTTTGTAGATTTCACTGTTGTGTGTTCCTTGACTGAGGACAAGAGTTATGGCACTGCCAGGAACACTGGACAGGCCAACTCCTGGCACTGTCTGCAGATGGGCACAAGGAATGCATGAGCACAGGGGACAGAAAAGGCTGAGGAGGTGAGAGCAGCTGGCTAACCCCTCTGTATTGGAGTCTGGGAGGTCTTTCAGTGCACAGGACAGTTGAAGCCCTGACCAGTTTGCAGCTGGGATGGGGTAACTAGCATCACATGCCCTTCTGCTCTGTACAGCACTACCTGCAAGGTTGGTTTCAAAAGCAAATCTCTCCCTCTGTGTGTTGTAGGAGCATGCACAGTGTCAGCACTAGCTCTTCACTGACAAGACAGTTTTAAGCTGCTCCAGCTGAACTGCTTGGGATAGAATCATAGAACAGTTAGAGCTGGAAGAAACCTTAAAGAGTATCAAGTCCAGCCTTTGTCCCAGCTCTACCTAGGATGTCCCTACCTGTGTGCCTCAGCTCCAGGCTGGCATACACACACAGTGGCTAGTGACCAACTCATGCCAGGCCAAGCATTCACATCAACCAGGACAATTTAGATACATTCTTGGAAAAACCAGCTCCAGGCTTCCAGCTCCCCTCTCGTGCCTGCCCCAGGGGGCAAACCGAGGTGGGAGCCCAAGGGCTGGCTGGCTGCCTCCTTCGTGGGCTCTGCGTGCACGCTCAGGCAGCAGCTCCTGCTCACCTGGACTCGTGCAGGTGTGGACACTCACTCTGCCATCCCCTGCTCCATATTCAGGTCAATTCCCCCGTCGGCAAGGCTGCCATCGTCTGTGAAAGAAGGCTTGGCCATGGAGCTCATGGACCGGTAGCTGATGCCGTAGATCAGCGCGCTGAAGATGAACGCTAGCTGCAAAGCGGGAAAGAGCCATCAGCCGCCAAAGCCGCAGCGGCAGGGACCTGCAGGCCTCGCCTGCTCACGGCAACCGGGGAAAGACCGCGGCTTTCTGCCGGGCCGGGCCCGGCCGCCTGTGGGAAGGAGAGGCAGTGCTGGCGGGGCAGGCGCTCACCCATGTCCAGGCGGAGGCAGCAGGGTAGAAGATCACCAGGTTCACTACGGCGTATACTGCCTGCCGAGACAGAACGACACGGCACGGCATAGCTAGATGCTCGGCTTGGCCCTCCTCGCCCCAGCCCTGCCCTCCTCGCCCCAGCCCTGCCCTCCTCGCCCCGCCCGCACTCACGGAGGCCCCCAGGATAATGCGGAGGTAGAAGCGCAGCGTCTCCCGGTTCTCCTCGAAGATCTGCTTCTTGCCCTTGGTACCAGTCTTCCCCTTGGGCTGCGGGGCCAAGACAGGCGGTCAGCCCGGTTGGGTGGGATACGAGGTGGTCCCTGCTCCCCGCACCCCCTGCCCGCACTCACCGCCATGGCCGCAGCGCCTCCCGCTCCGCCGCCGGCCCCGCCGGATGTGCTGTGCTGGAGGTGACGTACAGGAAGCGGCGGGGCCGTACCGGGGACATGGCGGCCAGCGCCTACCTTGGGCTGGGGCCTTCCGCACCTGGGGGATCGTCCCCAGCCTGAGGGTTCTACCCCCATCCCTCCGCGGTACCCGCCCTGCTTTCCCCCGATGCCCTCCCGGTCCCCACTCTGGGTCTGGGGGCTCCCAGAGTCCTCCCAGTGCCCGCCACTGGTTTGCGGGTTCCCCTCGATTCCCTCCGCCCAACGCCTGAGGGTTCGCTCCGGTCACCGCCCTGGGCCTGAGGTTTTGCCCCGGTTCCCGCCTACCCCTAGTCCTCTCCCCAGACTTCCCCTTCCCTGGCCCTAGATTCCCCCAGGGCTTCTTCTCTTCCCAGTCCCAGGGGACCCCAAGGCCGTTGCACTGGCCCCACACAGCCAGGGCTTTGGGGGGAGCACCCCTGTACAGCCTGTCACCTCCCCTTGGCTCTCAGAAGAAGGTCACTGACAGCACCTTGGCTGTGTCAGGGTCCTGCACAGCAGGACAGAGTGAGGTGCATTGCTCTTGCCTCAGTAGCTACTCTTGATGTCAAGGAGTTAAAAATGGCCAAAATCAGGCAAAGTTAGGCAACCATGGAGAGGTTGTTGGGTGGCCTTGCCACAAAAGTTCCCCAAGGTCACAACACTGCAACTAGTTACTAGTCAACCATTGTTAGCATGAGGCCTGGCTGCTGTCTTTACAGGGTTTGGAAGAAAGCTCTAACAACACAAGAGTGAGCAAGGACTTGGTGATGAGAATCCAGATGTAACCTTTTGTTACCTAGAGGTGATTGGTTACCTTAAGCTGGTTAAAATAGTAGTGTAATAATAAAACCCACACCCCTAGGAGGAGACTTTACATGTAAACGTAGGAGCAACCTGATATAACAGACAGAACATGCTCTTGTGCTCCTGGGCTGCACTCAGAAGAGTGTGAGCAGCAGGTCAAGGAGGTTCTCCTCCCCCTCTACTCTGCCTAAGGGAGGGCACATCTGGAGTCCTGGCTCCAGTTCTGGGCTTCCCAAATCAAGAGAGACAAGGAACTACTGCAGCGAGTCCAGCAGAGGCTAGGAAGATGCTGAGGGTGCTGGAGCATCTGTGGCAGGAGGAAAGGCTGAGAGCCCTGGGGATGCTTAGCCTGCAGAAGCAGAGCCACAGGGGAGCTGCTCAGTGCTCAGCAAGAGCTAAAGGGTGCAGGGGACAAGAGGCTGGGGCCACACTCTGCTCAGTGGTGCCCAGGGCCAGGCCAAGGGGCAATGGGCACAAACTGTAAGCCAGCAGGTTCCATGTGACCAGGAGGAGAAAGTTGTTTGGTGTGAGGGTGCAGAGCCCTGGCCCAGGCTGCCCAGAGAGCTTGTGGAGTGTCCTTGTGTGCAGAGATTCCCAAGGCCCCTGGAGGTGATGCTGGGCAAGCTGCTGTGGGTGAGCCTGCTGGAGCAGGGGGTTGGACTGGCTGATTCCCAGAGGTGACTTCCAACCCTCACCATGCTGGGATTCAGGAATTCTGTGACAGTGAGCTGGAGAGGAGTTAAGACGTGCAGATGAGCTTTTGTGATACAGCTGTAGATAACAATCCGATACTGGGGTGTGGGTTGGGTTTTTTTTCCCCTAAGTTCTCTTTTTCTCACAGCTCCTCTCTGATTGTCAGGGCTATGCTAGATTTGTGAATTATCACCCTTTTCTGCACAGAACTGGAATAAAACCACTAAATAAACCCAGTATCTTGACTGTGTGCCCATCAGCTCTCTGCACACCAGCTACAGAACGCAGAGCTAGGATAACATGCTGGTTCATGGGAGTTAGTTAGGTGCATGGGGCAAGAGCTGGAGCCGCAGAGCCTGGCCCTACAGGGCAGCAGCCTCATCTTTCCTTGTAACAGCCTTTTTATGGCCAGGATGCTGCTCTCCAAGCTTCAGAATCCAAGAGGCAGTACTGGCCCAGGTGTTACTAGGAGCCCCTGCAGTGCTCCTAGGCTGGACACAGCCTTAGCTGTAGCTCCACAACCACCTTCCCCAGAGGTGACTTGATTCTGTCCCTACTCAACAGCAGGAACCAAACCTTCCTGCTGGCCCTCCTCCTCCAAGTTCCCTCATGCTCTGTGCCACAGTTCCTTGGCAGTGCTGGTAATGATCTTTAAGGACTCATCCAACCCGAACAATTCTCTGCTTCTCCTAGTGCTGCAGCACTGTCCCATTCCTGCTCTTAGCCCCATGGTCAGCCTAACCCCTTCCCTGACCCATTACAAAATACACAGCCCCAAGTCCTCCATGAGTCTTTATTGTCCCAATATGCAGGACACAGAGGCACAGTTGGAGCACCCAGGACCCAAACACCCCTGGGAGAAGCTGTAGGCACCAGGGTAGGAGCCCTTGGGCTTGGGGAGGAGGTAGCTTGTCATGGTACAGTAGTGCAGCAGCATGGCTGAAGTGTGCAAGGACCTGCCAGTGGCAAGAGAAAGCACCAGCAGGGAAATGGGGTTGGGAGAGAGGTCTTGTACCCTGGACACCACCTGCCAGGAGCAGGAGCACATGGGGCTCAGCAGGGCCTGGTGGGGCAAGCACAGTGTGCTCTGGAGATGTCATCTGCTCGCTCAACCAAGCAGGGAGATTTATCCTTGTTCTAAGCCAGTATGGACTCGTACCTCTGTACTGCCTCGTACCTCTGTACTGCTCTCCCAGCTCCAGCTTTCCCAGGGCTACCTCCACCTTTATTCCTGCCCCCGTCCTTGCCCTCTCTGCCCAAAGCCTGGCTGCAGTGAGAGAGGACAGGGCTGTGACAGGTAGGTTCACCTGTCTGGAAAGTGTTTTGTCTCACACCTCCCCTCAAACAGGAGCCTGATGCTCAGTGGCTCAGCCCCATGCTATCACAGGAGGGCAGGACACGGACAGGGAAGGCTGGGTAGTTCCCCCCAGGATGGGCAAGGTGCAGGCAGTGCCTGGTCAGCACCTGGGCTTGTCCCTTTGGGCAGGAGATGGAGGACAGAGCCTGGAGGAAATGGTTTGGTTTGGGGAGGCATAGGATGGGGAGACATAGGACAGAGGGAGGACTTCACTGCTCAGCCTGGCTGAAGTCATAGCAGAAGTTTAAGTTGCTGGGGGGCTTTGGGACAGGAGGGGGGGTGTCAGGAATGCTGATGTTCTCCAGGTCCAGCAGCCGTAGCTTGAGCTCCATGGAGAGCAGCACATCGAGGTCTGTCTGTGTCCGCTCGCTGCTCATCTCCTTGCCCAGCAGCACGTTCAGCCCATCCGTCCAGAGACAGAACTGGGGAAGCACAGGCACCTCCAGCACCAGCTCTGGGCAGCTGCAAAGCCTAACTCTCCCTGGCCTGTGGCTCCCACCCCAGGGAAGCCCAGCAGGGTGGGCTTGGGGATGCATCCATCACTCCCTCCACCATCCACCACCCCAGCACAAGAGAGATCTGGAGGTGCTGGAAGGTGTCCAGAGCAGGGCCATGAGGATGCTCAGAGGCTGGAGAACCTCTCCTACGAGGCCAGGCTGAGAGAGTTGGGGTTATTCAGTCTGGAGAAGAGAAGGCTCCCAGGAGACCTTCTGGTGGCCTTCCAGGATCTGCAGGGGCTACAAGAAAGCTGGGGAGGGACTTGTTAGGCTGTCAGGGAGTGCTAGGACTAGGGGAATGGATCCAAACTAGAGGAGGGGAGATTTAGATGAGATGTTAGAAGGAAGTTGTTCCCCAGGAGGGTGGTGAGCCACTGTGCCAGGTTGGCCAGAGAGGTGGTGGCAGCCCCAGCCCTGGCAGTGTTGCAGGCCAGGCTGGCTGGGAGCAAGCTGCTCTAGTGACAGGTGTCCCTGCCCATGGCAGGGGGGTTGGGAATAGAGGAGCTTTAAGTTCCTTTCCAGCCCTGATGATTCAATGATCTGCTGTCCCCAGGTGAGGACATCTGGCCCCAGTGTGCCTCCCCAGCAGGCCCTTGGAGCTCACCTCGTAGCGGGTGGGGGCAATGAAGTTGAGGCAGTATTCTTCCACATCATACACGATGGAGAAGGCCAGCTCCAGCACATCCTGCAGGGACAGCACAGCAGGCAGCTGGCTTCTCAGCTGCACTCTTTTTCCAGTCCCAGCAAGATTCAGAGCAGGAGCTGCCTCACAGCCTTCTCCTCTGCATCCCAGAAGACCCAAGAGGTCTCCAGTCTCAAGCCATGTCAAGAACCTGCCACTCTCCATGAAACCACCCAACTTGCCACCATCCACCCATCAACAGCTAGGGAGGTGAGCGTGCTAAGCTCCCTGTGCAAGGTGCTGACCTTGTTCTGCTTCCCAGAGCTCTTCTCCTTTGTGTGGGGACACTCCTTCCCCACGAGCAGCATCTTCATGTCTGCCACAGGAACTGGGGCAAGCAGAGAAACTGTGAGCACTTCTCCTCCCTCTCCTTCCCCTCTTCCTATTCTCCACCTTCCCTCACCCCTTCCTTCTTCCCCAGGTCCCTAATGCTCAGAGCCCAGCAGAGCTCAAGCATGAGGGTCCCCAGCTAGCCACATCTCAGGGCAGGGGGCTTTGGAGAGCCAGCCCACTCCCACAGCTTCCAGTCCTACCCCACCAGTGGGTGCTGGGCCAGCCAGAGGGATAATTCCCACCTTAAAGCATCCCAAGCACAGGGGAGATGGAGCAGAAGAAGGCTCCCCTCCCTCCTTTCCACCCTCTTCTTCCTCTCCAGCACCTACTTTTCTCCGGCAGGCTCTCGATGGGAAGACCACACAGCCCTTCCTCCACATCCCCATAGTGCAGCACCTTGTGGTTGGGTGACAGGCGACAGTACCAGAGCTTGTCTGCAGCACAAGAGCCACAGGGAAACACTCAGCACCCATCCTGAGCTACCCCTTGCCCCGGGTGGATCCCTCACCAGCACACCCACAGGATCACAAAGGTTGGAAGAGAACTCTGAGCTCCTCCAGTCCAACCATGCCTAGCACTCCCATACCACTAACCCATGGGCCTAAGGACCACAGCTCAATGTTTTTTCAACCCCTCCAGGGATGGTGACTCCAGCACCTCCCTGGGCAGCCTGGGACAACACTTAACAACCCTTGCAGCAAAGAAATTTCTCCTGACATCCAATCTAAACCTCCCCTGCTCCAACTTGAAGCCATTTCCTATTGTCCTCTCCCTGCTAATCCTGGAAACGAGACCTACCCCCAGCTCACTCCAACCTCCTCTCAGGGAGCTGTAGAGAGAGCTAAAGTCTCCCCTGAGCCTCCTCTTCTCCACACTAACCAAGCCCAGTGCCCTCAGCTGCTCCTCAGCACACTTGTGCTCCAGAGCCCTCCCTAGCCTCCTTGCCCTTCTCTGCACACACTCCAATGCCTCTGGGTCCTTCTTGCACTGAGGAGCCCAAAACTGAGCCCAGCACTCTAGCTGTGGCCTCCCCAGTGCTGAGTGTAGGAGGATGATCACTTCTCTACTCCTCCTGCTCACACTAGTTCTGCTCCAGGCCAAGATGCTGTTAGCTTGCTTGGCCACCTGGGCACTCTGCTGCCTCATGCTCAGTCAACTCTCAACCAGCACCCCCAGCTCCTTCTGTGCCAGGCACCAATGCAACCACTCTGCCCCAAGCCTAGAGCATGGCATGGGCTTATTGTGACCCAAGGGTAGGAGCTGGCCCTTGGCCTTGCTGAAGCTCATCCCCTTGGCCTCAGCCCATGGATCCAGCCTAGCCAGGTCCCTCTGCAGCACCTCCCTATCCTTAAGCAGATCAACAATTCCTCCTAGCTTGGTGCCATCTGCAAACTCCCTGAGGATGCACTCCATCTCCTCATCCCACACCAGCCCACCAGGGAGCTGAGCAGGCTGCTCCGGGCTGATAAACTGTGACTTCCCTGGTGGCAGAGGACATGGGGACAAGGCTGTGTCCCCACCCTGGGCCCTCCCCCAGGGCTGGCACTCACCCTGCCTGCGGCGGGTGCTGATCTTGCGGAAGAGGGTGCCCTGGCAGAGGTGCAGCAGGCGCTGCTGGCGGATCAGCTCCAGGAGCTCTGGCTTCAGCCTCTCACGCAGCTCCCTAAGGACAATGCCAGCAGAAAAGGAGTGTGGCCACTTCTTGGAGCTCACTGAGCTCCTCAGTCCCGTGGCATCGTCCGCACACACAGCCCACTCACAGCACGGGTACAGCCAGCGTCTCCTCCTGGTGCAGCCTCTCTGTCTGCCGCAGCTTCAGGATCTCACTGTAGTTGAGCGTATTCACTCTGGTCTTGAATAGCTCCAGGGAGGTGGGCTTGAGGGACAAGGTCCTGGTAATCTGCTCCCGCACCACCTGCAGCACCTGCAGGGCCCAGGATGTCACCTCCCCCTCATCTGGTGACATTCCCTAGCTCCCCATGCAGGGCTCCAGCCATCTCCTCACACCTTGTCAAAGTCCTCCTGAGTAGCTCGCATCTCCTTCCAGGTTTTGTTCACCAGCTGGATGCAGATGCAGAAGAGCTCTTCAAAGAAATGATCCTGCCCGAAGAACATAGGGTAAAAGGCCTGAGCCGTCTCCGAGCCTGCGGTGAGAAGGACAGGTGATGCCACACTCCCCACAGGGGATCATGCTGTCCAGAATCACACAACCACAAAGGTTGGAAGAGACCTCTAAGCTCCTCCAGTCCAACCATGCCTAGCACTCCCATACCACTAACCCATGGCCCTAAGGACCACGGCTCAATGTTTCTTCAACCCCTCCAGGGATGGGGACTCCAGCACCTCCCTGGGCAGCCTGGGACAACACTTAACAACCCTTGCAGCAAAGAAATTTCTCCCCACATCTAATCTAAACCTCCCCTGCTGCAACTTGAAGCCATTTGCTCTTGTCCTCTCCCTGCTAACCCTGGAAAACAGATCTACCCCCATCTCACTCCAACCTCCTCTCACGGAGCTGTAGAGAGCTAAGGTCTCCCCTGAGCCTCCTCTTCTCCACACTAAGCAAGCCCAGTGCCCTCAGCTGCTCCTCAGCACACTTGTGCTCCAGAGCCCTCCCTAGCCTCCTTGCCCTTCTCTGCACACACTCCAATGCCTCTGGGTCCTTCTTGCACTGAGGAGCCCAAAACTGAGCCCAGCACTCTAGCTGTGGCCTCCCCAGTGCTGAGTGCAGGAGGATGCTCACTGCTCTGCTCCTCCTGCTCACACTAGTTCTGCTCCAGGCCAAGATGCTGTTAGCTTGCTTGGCCACCTGGGCACTCTGCTGCCTCATGCTCAGTCAACTCTCAACCAGCACCAAGCTAGGACGGACAGCTGATATGCTTGATTGTAGGGAGGCTCTGCAGATGGACTCTCCCTCCTAGCTTGGTGCCATCTGTAAACTTCCCGAGGGTGTACTCGATCTCCTCCTCCAGATCATTGATAAAGACATTGAACAGAGAAGAAGAAGACCAGGACAATTCTCAGCTCTCCCTCCCCTTCCCTTGCTATCAGCCACCCCAGAGCCTGGCTGGCCCCACACAGGCAACCCCTGCCCAGGCAGCAGGGCAGGGAGGAGAAGGCAGGGCCCAGACATACATGGCTCTCCAATGTGCAGGATCTCACAGAGGATCAGGGTGAGCTGGATGCTGCTCCGAGCAAAGGGGCATTCGTGCTTGTCTTCCCGGCTGCTGTTCTCCAGGACAAACTGCAGGAGAGGGACGGGCCATGGACTTGGAGAGCTGCTCCAGTGATGGGGCTCAGGCATCCCACCCTCCTCCTGAACTTCCAGGTTGAGCCATCCCTAACAGAAGTAGTTCTCTTTGCCCCAAAACTAGCCCCAGCTCCTCCTTGCCGGAGCTTATCACTGGCACAGGAGATCAGAATGTGGCTAAGGCTCTGGTTTTGCCCAAATCATCTTGGCTTGCTCAGACATGGACAATGTCTGGAAATGAAGCTGTGGGCAAACCACTAAACATGATGGGGACCTTTTGATGCCACCAGCCCTCAAGTGGATGCTCCTATGCACAGGTGACTTCATCAGAAACAGGGCAACAGGACACATGCCTAAAAAGGGACATCCTCACCTGGGTTTCAGAGAATCATGGAATCACTTGGGTTGGAAGAGATCATTGAGTCAAACCATCTGACAGGTCACCACTAATCCATGTCCCTCAGCACCACATCTCCATGGCTTTTCAAGCCCTCCAGGAATGGTGACTCCACCACAGCCCTGGGCAGCCTGGGCCAGGCCTTGACAACACTTTTGGGGAAGAAATTTTTCCCAACATTCAACCTGAACCTCCTCTGGCACAACCTGTGGCTGCTTTCCTTTTGTCCTAGGAAAAGAGACCAACCCCACACCCCACCCCCAGCTCCAACCTCCTTTTGTACAGAGTGAGATGGTCTCCCCTGAGTCTCCTTCTCTCTCCAGGCTAACCAACCCCACTTCCCTCAGCTGCTCCCCACAATACTTGTGCTCTAGGCTCTTCCCCAGCTTTGTTGCCCTGTGGACATGCTGCAACACCTCAAAGTCCTTCCTGGAGTGAGTGGCCCAAAACTGAAGCCAGGATTTGAGGTGCTTTGGCCAAGGACAGGAAAAGAAGATAGAGACTCATCAGCACCTCCCTGCCAGGGAGTTACAGTATCACAGAACATCAGGGGTTGGAAGGGCCCTAGAAAGATCATCTAGTGCAACCCCCCTGCCACAGCAGCATCACCTAGACCAGCTCACACAGCAATGTGTCCAGGCAGCTCTGCAATGGCTCCAGACAAGGAGACTCCACAGCCTCCTGGGCAGCCTGGGCCAGTGCTCTGGCACCTGAACTGCAAACAAGTTCCTCCTCAGGTTAAGACTAAACCTCCTGTGCTCCAACTTGCTCCCATTGCCTCTTGTCCTACCATTGGNTTCTCCAGCAGGCAGCACTCACCCTGCTGTAGGCACTGGGGGTGTGCTTGGCAAAATACAGCATGTTGTCGAGGGCAAGGAGGCCTGGTGGGGCACGGCGAAGGTCCTCTGCTGGGTTGCTGTTGTTCTAGGAGAACACAAAAGGATGCAGTTTACCAGCTGCTACCTCCTTCTCTGAGCAGCAGAGTCCTCCTGATGCAGCCATGGGCTTTGCCTTTGGAGTCCTAGCAGCTCCACAGCACCTACCGCTCCGGAGCACCGAGGGGGCAGGAAGGAGGCACTGCCCAGAGGCCCAGCAGCATCAAGAAGGACCCCAAGCTTAGGGGAGGCAGCAGCAGGTGGCAGAGGCAGGGGGGCTGGGGAGGGGACACACCATGAAGCCCAGCTTGCGGAACTCCTTGGCGCAGAGGGAGCGCCGGCGCTCGGTGCTGCAGGTGCCGGCAGCTGCCTCGCTCTCCAACTCGAAGGCATTTTGGCGCAGCGCGTGGAGCTGCTCCCGCTGCTCCTGGAGGGGATGCTGCTTAGCTCCAGGTCACCTTTGGGTCAGCCTCCACCCTCCTCTCCTTCCACAGGTGGAGGAGCCCAAGAGCAGGCTGCTGGCAGACCTGTGAGTAGGGATCCACGGAGGTCCTCATGCGACGCTCGTGCAGGTTGAGGCTGAGCGACTGCAGCACATACAGGTAATGAGCCATCTCGTCCCCAAGGGGCTCTGAGCTGTGGATGATGTTCTACAGAGACCAGGAGTGAGAAGATTCCCTCAGGCTGCTGCTCCCAGGGTCCAACAGCTGAAGCCTGGCAGGTCCTGCTGCTCCAAAGGGTGTTTAGGAAGCAGGCATCTCCCCTCAGGGTGTGGGAGAGCTGCGTGTGCTGAAGTGCTAGGGTGCAACCCTGAGCGTGTGGGTGCTAGCGTGGAGGAAGCCACAGGAGGCATCAAGAAAGGGATGTGGAGCACAGAGGCAACCCAGCCAGGCAACAGAAGCTGGGCCTGAGGGGACAGTGGCTGGGGAGGAAGGACAGAAGATGAAGCACAGAGCAGACCCCTGATGAATCCAGCTCCTCACCTTGTGGATAAACTGTCTGATGTTCTTCTCCTTCAGGTAGTCCATCATGTCCTAGGACAGGAAGAGGCTGTGAGATATTCTCCAGCTCCACCCTTCACTGTCTCTCATAAAAAGGCCTGTGTTCCCTTTGCAGCCCCCCATCCCCACTCAGATTGGCTTGAGGTCACAGGCAGGGTGGGGACAGAAAGGAAGTGGCAGTCTTAGGAGTGACACTAGGGAGCAGGAGGTCTGGCCCCAGCTTCTACTGCCCTAACCCACCCCAGGGGAGCTCAAACAGATCCTACCCCACCAGGCTGCCAGTGTTGGCCCAGGACAGCATCACAGGGGGACCCAGCCACCATGGCCCAGATGCACTGGGTCATTACCATCACTGTGCCACCACGAGCCAGGATACTTCTCTTGTCAGTTGAGATCTTGCATCCCCCCCACCCCCAAAACCACTCTCAAGGGTGCGAGATAGCTGAGGCCTCTCAGCACAGCAGTCCTGTGGCAGGGACAGCGTGGTGCCCAGCCCATCAGCCAGGGCACAGAGTGCTCCCTTACCCGCCGCTCAGCATCAGTGGCAGCCAGCAGCAGTGCAATGAGCAGGGCCATGGCCTTCAGCTGCAGCTGGGTGTTTGTCCTGCAGGAGGAGGAGGAGGAGGAGCATGGGGAGAGCCACCAGCCCTGAAGATAGTCTTGCCCTCCCCAAGGCAGAGTCCTCTCCTCACTTCACTGCATGGAGCTGGGGGACCCAGAGAGGTCAGAGCCCTGAGGAAGTAGCTGCTGACAGCAGGGCCAAGCAGGAGATGATCCCCACAGCTGGGACTGCAGAGCACCCACGGAGGGATCAGCTCTTACTCTGCACACACCCATGGGGGCAGTATTTTGGAGCTGTAGGAAAGCCCACAGTGAGCAGCAGAATCCTGGAGACCTAGGCATGAGCCTCTCCATCTCCTAAGAGGGAAAAATCTCCTGACTGAAGAGATGCAGAGGTGTGAGGAGGGAAGGAAGAACCCCCCTTAGCTGAGGGGCTTGACAAACTCTGTTCAGCACAGCACCACCACCTCAACCTGCAGGAAACATACTACTGCTCCTCAACACACCAGGGACAGGGAAGGCAGAGCCAACACCAGGAAAAGAGCCAATCAGCTAGAGAACCCAAATATCTGACCTTATTAGGCCATGAATGAAGGAATCTGACCTGGAAAGGGGGTGCTCTCCAGGACACTCCATCCCTCCTCCAGCAGCAGGGACAGGACATACCCCAAACACCCATAAGGTGCTCAGGAAGGGACAATACAAGGTTTGTAGCAGGGACAACCAGCACGAGCTGGAGAAATCACCTCCCATCACCTTATCTCCAGCATCCCCTTGGGGATGGGGTGGATGGTGCTCTGCTCTCTGCACTTACACCTGCAGGTGGATGAGGAGACGATCCAGTGGCACTTCTTTCTTGACCAGCTCAAAGAGAAAGCGACTGGTGGGTACCATGTTCTCCAACATAGCCAAGGAGAGCTGCTGCACAGAGGCATCCACCACGTTCACATTGACATAGCTCACAATCTAGGAGACACAAAACCATCCGGGAGGCTGAGCCTGGGGGAGGAGGGCAACAAGGAACACCAAGGGAGCCTGCACAAGGTGCTCACCTTCTTGATGAAGGTTGCACTAAGAGTCTCCCAGGAAACAAAATCATGCTCCATCAGCTCCATGAAGGCCTTCAGGGTGTGAGCTAGCATCTCCCCTGTACTGGAGGGACAGAAGAGCAAAGGCAGTGAGGATGGCTCCAGATAGCCCAGTCACCACCATAAGGGGGGGAGTGCTGCTGCATGTCAGTGCGTATGTAAGAAGCAGAAAGCAGTGAGGGGAAGAAAGGAAAGAGACTGTTGAGTAAGAGATTGGACTCTCGCTTAGTCATCCCAGGAAGTCAAGGCAGGGGAAGTTTAACAGCTTCTGGAAAGCTACATTATCATGGTACAAAGATCACTGCAGAGAAGCCCTCAGGAAAGCTGAGCCACCCCCAAATCCCTCCCCCTCCCTCCAAGAAACACGAGCTGCCCTGCCTGGCTTTGGGCTCCACATCCTCTGTGAGATAGGAGCTCCAAGGAGATGCACCACAGAGTGCTGGAAAAGTCAAGCAGGCACCAGTTTGGCAACCAGGGTTTTCTTGAGCTGCCTGCAGAGCTCTGGCAGCTAAAACCTCAGGGCAGAGAGACAATTTGGGGTGGCAGGTCTGAGCACCAATGGAGGTAAGGATCATCACAGGAGGTTTCCTGGCAGCAAAACCCATGGGGCTGCAGATGACCCAGCCAGCAAAGCGATGGAAGGTTCAAGCCTGGGCACATTCACAAGTCAGGATCACGGATCCTTGAGGCCCTTCCCCCAGCTGCCAATGGGTGGGGACACAGTCATCATGTTCCTGCAGGTAAGGAGCCTGCAGAGCCAAGTGCCCTCCCACCAGTGCTGCCCTTCATGCCACAGCACAGGGATAACAAGCCAGGAACACAGAGTCTGCTCCAACACCTAGCTTAGAGCTCACACAGCATTAGCAAGGGAGAAGAGAAGCCAAGAACTGCATGGAAAGTCCTCTCCTGATACTCACTCCTTCCCTTCTTCCACGATAGAGAAGATTTGTTTCAAGCCATTCCTGTTGATAAACTCCTGAGCAAAGGTAACATCTTGGGAGAGGCTTGCAAGCTTCTTCAGCGAGTCAGTCTTCACATCCAAGTTGTTGCTCTGGATCCCGCTGTACAACCGCTCTGCTTCTTGGTCCTACCAGGAAGGAAAGAATCAAGCCAAAGGAGCTCATGGAAAGACAGTGAGAAGCTTGGAGAAGGCTGGAAGAGCTGAAGCACAAGCTTTGGCAGGAGGCTCAGGCTAGAGCAGCCCTGGTGAGGAGCTGGATTGAGAGACAGAGCCACCAGAGCAGAGACCAGGAGGAGCTGAGGAAGGAGATCCAGGTGGCACGTCGCTAACAACGCTCGATGAGTTGGCCCACGCATCCAAAGCACCTCGAGATGATTTAGTTTCTCTTCAAACTCCCCCAGGCTCTGCCAAGGGTTGAGACAGATCTCCTCCCTGCGTTACTGCTGCTGGGTCTGAGGCACCGAGAGGAGCCATCATGAGCCAGAAGTCACTGAGCCAGGCAGCAGCAGACACCTTGGAGCACCACATCGCCCCACTGCAGGAGGACATCCCGCCAGAGCACGCGGCCCAGGAGGAGATGGAGGGGACAGAGGGATGTACCGGGGAGGTGGTCAGCCGCAAAATGCTCCCGTTCTTAATCTCCCTGCGGTTCTGGAAGGAGAAAGGAAGCGGTGAGCCCGGCAAGTGCCGTGCCAGCGGGGCCGGGGAGAGGTCTGGGTCACCTCACCGACTCGGTGATGTAGGTCTGCCGTCCGTCCACGTACTGCAGGGCATAGCGCTCGGCGTTGGGCAGGCTCCACCTGCAGCCACAGGCAGATGGTCACAGCCTTGGACAGCCACTGCCAGGCACTGCTGGGCCAGCAGCAGCCATGCTGGGCTGTCACCACCCAGTCACAGAATCACAGAGGGTGGAAGACTTCTAAGCTCATCCAGTCCAACCATACCTAGCACTCCCATGCCACTAAACCATGGCCCTAAGTAAAGCACCTAAATGTTTCTTCAACCCCTCCAGGGATGGTGACTCCACCACCTCCATAGACAGCCTGGGACAACACTTAACAACCCTTGCAGGGAAGAAATTTCTCCTTAGATCGAATCTAAACCTCCCCTGCTACAACTCTCATGGGGATCGGGTGTAGTACTCACGCGTCGCAGACGTCCTTGAGCACCGAAGCGAGAGGCTTGGTCTGCAAGTGAGAGGCTGGCCATGAGCTGGGCTCAGGGATGGGGAGGAGGGTTGGAGGGGTGCCGGCGAAGGGGGGTGGGAAGGAAAGTGTACCTGCTGGAGCTCGATGAGCTGCGGGATGGCTCCCACCATCTGGATGGCGATCTTCACCACGTCCTTGGGCGGCGGCATGGCTCCCGCAGCCTCCCCGCTCCCCACGGCTCCCCGCCCCGCCGAGCCGCAGTTCCGGGTCGCTGCGGCCTCCTCGCTGCCTCCCGGGGGACCCCCGCTACCGGCCCCAGGGCCCTGCCGCCGCCACCACGGGTGTGGATGGCAAACGCAGCCCCGAGCAGGCCCGGCCCCCTCACCTGAGCTGACGCGGCTTGGGCAGGACCCACCTCCCGCCAGGAAAAGGCTGCCCAGCAGGGCACCCTCCCTGCTTGTCGGGATAGCCGGAGGGGAGGCACAGGCTTGGCAACTCGGCCCAGGTTTTGGCTGTTTATTCACGTCAGAGAACACTGTACAAATATTACAGGCAATTTTCTTTCCTTGCAAAAACAGAAAAGTATAAAAATAATCTTTATATATGAATCCAAAAAGTTCATTTGTGACTGTGAAGTTCTTCTCTCGGTGTCCTTGTCCGAAGGTTGTCTCAGCTGGGGCTGGAGGTGAACGCTTGGGAGGAGGCTGAGGGGCCAGGCAGCACACAGAGAACTCAAGCTACACCAAAGCCACGGAGCCTAGCTAACACGTGCAAGGGATTGAGGGATCCCGGGTCTGCTTCCATGGGAAGGAGGGATGGTTGGGGACAAGCTGCATGCAGGCTGGAAGTTCACCCCCCTCCCTGCCACAGTCATCTCGCCACACTAGAATGTCCTGTTGCTCCTCCTGAATTCATCCTTTTCCTAAGAGGAGAGTGGTGCTTTGGGGCTGCAGAGAGGAGCCCCACACAGACCAGCATGTCCCAAGGAGCCACCTCAGGGACACAGGTCCCAAGCAGGTACTCTTCTCACCCCTGCAGGCTCCAAGAATGGAAGGCTTTACATCCCTTGTCGCTGGTGCTCCAGCTAGTTGGGTAGTTCACAGGCAGTGAGCAGCTAAGTGGAGAGGTTAAACATCAGCTGGTCGTGTGGAGAGCTGTGAGTTACCTCTTTGCAAGGGCTGGTCAAGCTCCTGGCCTGCTCCTCTCCATGGCAGTTTGCAAAGCAGGGATGGCAGGAGAGCTGCTAGCGCTGCGTCAGTAGGGAGATGTGCAAAACCAGACACTCCAATACAGCATCTGACTGAAAACTACAGATGGGGCTTGCAAAATACAACACAAATCCATCAGAGCATTTCACTCCAGGCTCCAAGGCTGGTACCATCTGATCATCCTAAGGAAGCCAAGAGCAGAGCTTCCACTAGCTTGGAAGAAGGTACAAAGAAAGCGATGAGGAGAATGTTGCAGATGAAGCATCACACTAGGGAGCAACCTGCTGCAGGACCAGGAATTGGGAAGGTGGGGATGGACACTAGAGCAATTCCAATATACAGACAACCTGATCCTGAGCAGACGCTGAGAGAGAAAAGGGAGAGGGGGGAAAAAAAGAAAGCACTATTTTGACAAACCTATGTAACTTGTCATGGCAAAGCACTAGTGAACTGAACTGCTTGGTTGCCTTTCTGACAGTTGAAGGCTCAAGTGCAATGGTTGGAGATAGCTGTTTGCAAACATGAGCAGGCTCTAATGTACCTGGAATAACTCTCATCCTTTCTCACATCTCTTCACTCGGGCAAAAGCAAATAAAACCATTTAAAAACCATACTAGCACCTCTTTAGCCCTGCAGAAAGAGCACAGCTGCTACTCAAGGAGCTGGAGCCCCTGGGCTCATGCATCAGCAGGAACAGCACTGCTGCTGATGCATGAGCAGGGAAAGACTCTGCTCCTGGGTCCTGCTATGAACACTCAGCTCCTGAGTCCCATTAGGAGGCACAGCTGGCTAATAAAAGTGCTTTTTCTTGTAAAACATACTAGCTTGGTCTGGAGTCACTGGAAGAAATGGACACTTTGGTGCCATATAGTTTGATTTTTTCCTTATTGTCATTTAGAAATACAACCACCCCAAGGTGAACTGCTCAGAAATCTAGCAAACTACCTGTGGGGCTTGTCAACTGACCACAGTATCAGGGCTCCTTGTAGCAGCTGGTACCTAGGAGGTGCAAAGTGCCTCTGGGAGTGCAGGAAAAACCAAGGATGATCTGAGGAAGCCTGGAGAGGCACAAGGGCAAAATTCTGTGGGGGAACTGGGCACACTCAAAGCACAGAGCCTTTGAAGTGAGGCCCAGCATCCAGTGGAAAAAGAGAGGCTCTGAGGGCACAGTGCGCGCACACACACACACACACACACACACACACACACAGCCCCCTTGCACGTGCAACAGAGGAGGAAGAAGCTACAGGGAGGCTCCCAGCCCACGAGTCCACATCTCTTGGTTCTCAGAGAGTCGCTCCCTCCTTGAGCTCTAGCACAAAAGGAATCCAAAAAAATAGACACTTTCCAAAGAGATAAAAAAGCAGTCAGTCTGCGAGGCTCGTGGCCACCCGGCCGAGTCAGAGGTTGAGGACAGGCACGTCGAAGAGGTCACAGACACCTTCACTCTCGTCCAGGTTGTAGATGTAGTCGTGGTCGCCAGGAGGAGGGGAGAGGCGGAGCAAGGGAGCAAACACTATGGGGAAAGAGAAGTCATCTGTCAGTTACAAGGGCACTGAGCTGCAGAGCCAGCAGGAGGTCACCTCACAGGAACAGGCTGGGAGGTTGCTTCAAATCAGCCTTGTGGGATGAAAGAGACAGGCTCTCCTGAGAGGAGGTTGGAGTGAGCTGGGGGTAGGTCTCTTCTCCAGGGTTAACAGGGAGAGGAGGAGAGGAAATGGCTTCAAGTTGCAGCAGGGGAGGTTTAGACTGGATCTAAGGAGAAATTTCTTTGCTGCAAGGGTTGTTAAGTGTTGTCCCAGGCTGCCCAGGGAGGTGCTGGAGTCACCATCCCTGGAGGGGTTGAAGAAACATTGAGCTGTGGTCCTTAGGGCCATGGGTTAGTGGTATGGGAGTGCTAGGCATGGTTGGGCTGGAGGAGCTTAGAGGTCTCTGCCAACCTCTGTGATTCTGTGATCCCTCTCAGAGGCTGGCAGGACAGGGAGAAGGGAGCCTGTGTCCAGAGCCCAGAAAAGATGAAGGTGAGTCTGCAGTCACAAGGCCGCAAGCTGGGTTAAGTAGTGTGTTCAGTTTTGGGCTCCTCACTGCAAGGACATTGAGGTGCTGGAGCATGTCCAGAGAAGGGCAAGGAAGCTGGGGAGGGCTCTGGAGCACAAGTGTGCTGAGGAGCAGCTGAGGGCACTGGGCTTGGTTAGTGTGGAGAAGAGGAGGCTCAGGGGAGACCTTAGCTCTCTCTACAGCTCCCTGAGGGGAGGTTGGAGTGAGCTGGGGGTAGGTCTCTTCTCCCGAGGAACAAGCAACAGGACAAGAAGAAATGACCTCAAGCTGTGTCAGAGTAGGTTCAGGTTGAATATGAGGAAGAATTTCTTCCCTGAAAGGGTTGCCAAGGCCTGGCCCAGGCTGCCCAGGGCAGTGGTGCAGTCACCATCCCTGGAGGGATTGAAAAGCCATGGAGATGTGGTGCTGAGGGACATGGTTTAGTGGTGACCTGGCAGTGCTGGTTAATGGTTGGACTCAATGACCTTAAAGGTTTTTTCCAACCCAAACAACTCTATGATTCTCAGTCACACAGCATAGTCTTTCTCCCCCAGAAAGGCCACACCATGAGGGACAGACTCAAAAGACTCACCTTCAGATGACATCAGCTCTTCCAGCAGCTCAGAGTTCATACATTCTGGGGAAGAGATAAACACCATTAAGGACCACACTCTGCTTTCCTGATCTGCTCCTGTGTCACTCTCTACCCTTGCCAGGATGCTCCTCAAGCTTGTTGTCCCTTCCCTGGCTGAGGCACAGCATGTGCAGCAGGCAGTGAGGAAAGAGGGCTTGGGCAGAGGGAAATCTGTGTCATACAACCACTCTGCAGGAGGATTGTGCCTGCCTTAGCTCAAGCATATCCTAGTCTCCTTCACATGACAGGCTGTGCCTTACCCCTGCCGCCCCAAACTCCTCCAAAGCAAACTCTTCACCAGGCATCTCAAACTGACCTGGCAAACTCCTCCATGGCTATGAGTGAGGGAAAAACTAAACCCAAATGAGTTCTTACAGCTAGTAAACCTCCAGTTTCCTCCAGATTTGTGTCCTTTATCCCTTCTATTTGCTCTCCTTGTCCCATGGTTGTGCTCTGGCTCATCACTGCCAACCACCTGAGCTCTGCATATCCTCCTCAATGGGCCAGCACCTCTGCTCTCCCTTCTGCTGCCCACACACAAAACTCTCTCTGAAACATCATTCCTTCCTCCAGCATTGCTGCTCTGGGCTAGTAGGTTCATGAGGTGTCTGAAGGGCAGAGACAAGCAGGCAGACAAAGCATGTGCAAGTCAATCTCTTTCCTTTAAGAAGCTGAGTGCCTGCAAAAAGCTTCCTGAGTGCTTCTGGCACTTCACCAAGTTCAAGTGGTGAGCATCTAACTCAATCTGACTGGGTGGAAGAGATACTACCTGCACTGGTAAATGAACTTCACAGTATCACAGAATGTTAGAAGGGTTGGAAGGGCCCTAGAAAGATCATCTAGTGCAACCCCCCTGCCAGAGCAGGATCACCTAGACCAGCTCACACAGCAATGTGTCCAGGCAGCTCTGCAATGGCTCCAGACAAGGAGACTCCACAGCCTCCTGGGCAGCCTGGGCCAGTGCTCTGGCACCTGAACTGCAAACAAGTTTCTCCTCGTGTTAATACTAAACCTCCTGTGCTCCAACTTGCTCCCATTCCCTCTTGTCCTACCATTGGATGCCATTGAGCAGAGCCTGGCTCTCTCCTCCTCACACTCACCCTTCACATATTTCTAACCATTCCTGAGGTCTCCTCTCAGAAGAAACTCAGATGAGACCTTTACATGCAGCAAGTTGTTTCCTCAAGGACAGGATCCTACCCTGCTTAGCTCAGTGCCAGGAGTGGAGAGACTTTCAAGTGACTAAGCAGCCCTAACCCTAGCTTCAATAAATAGCAACTCAAGGTAGAACCTGCCTTCTTAGGTCAGACCTGGTGTAGGTATCAGGTGCCAGTGCCAGGGCAACACTCCTGGGCTCCCATGGGAGTGAAAGAGGTTGCATGGAGCATGCTGCATTTCCCTGAGCTCTGCACTCTTGCCTTTTTCCAGTCCTGAGGCTGAGAGCATCTAGGAGATCCCAGTTAAAATCTGACTTGGCCATGTTATGTTGTCCTTCCCTCCTGGATCTCTCCCTTCATCCTCCAAATTGGCAAGACAAAACAACACAGGTTGCCACAGACAGCAAGGACATGTCCTCTTGAACAGTGTCCACAGGTGCACAGCACAGTTAGTTTGGGTTAAGCCAGATCTCCTACAGCAGCTGGAGCCTTGCAGCCCTTCCAATGGACTCTGCAGATGTGCTCAGGCATTACACCAAGAGCTCACCCACTGTCTACAAGGAGCAAAGGTCTTCTCCAGGATGCCTGGGGAGCACCCAGAGCACAGGCCCAGCTGTGTTCAATATATTCATCAATGATCTGGATGAAGGGGGAGAGTGTTCCCTCAGCAAGTTTGCAGATGATCCCAAGCTTGGAGCAGTGGCTGGCACACCAGGAGCTGTGCTGCCATCCAGAGTGACCTGGACAGGCTAGAGACATGGGCAGGGAGAAACTTGATAAAATTTAACAAGAGTAAGTGTGAGGTACTGCATCTGGGAAAGAACAAGCCCATGGATCAGTACAGACTGGGAACTGATGTGTTGGAGAAGAGCCCTGGGGAAAAAGCTCTAGGAGTGCTGGTGGCTAGGAGGATGCCCATGAGGCAGCAATGTGCCCTTGTGGCCAAGAGGCCAATGGCATCCTAGGATGCATTAAGAGGAGCGTGGCCAGNACTAGGGACTGGGGCTTCTTACACTCTCAGCAGCACATTCCCAGAGCACAGAGCTAGGGGCTGATCTTGGGCACATCTTGTCCCCACCACAGTGCTGTGTGGACTCACTCTGCCTACCTCTGGGACCAAAAAGTATTCCACCAGTACTGAAGGGAAATCAATGGGCAGATAGAAAGTTGCCCAGTTTACAAGGATGTTAGACCAAATTCCTTCACCTCTCCTACTTTTAGCCAGAGTCCACCCCACCATTGGGCTGCAACACCCAGACATTCCTTGGGCAGAGGCAGAACTCCCAACAGGAGGAAGAGCATCTCCTCCCCTTCTGCTCCAGAAATCCCAGCACCACCCAACCCTTCTCCAAGAGAGAAGCCGTCTCCAGAGGTTATTTGCTTGGATTAGCCTCAGGCAGGCTACAGCTGAAACCAGACTAACAGGGATTTTTCTTTGAGGTGGTGCAGACAAGTTGGAGAAGGAGCATGGGAAACCAGAGCACAGCTTAGTGTTGGCATGGGGACAGCAGAGGCCTCATCTGCATGCTGTAGGGCAAGCTCTTCAACAGAGCTTGCTGGCAACATGAAGACAGAAAATACAGAGAGAAAACAGTCATTGTAAAAAAAGCCAGCAGCCACCACAAGCACCTCCCATAAACCACAACCCCCAAAGAAGCCCAAAGGGAAGGAATCAAACAAAGCAACCCCACTCCTGTGGGGAGCTGGAGGGGGGTGAACATACCTCTTGTTGGATCAAACATCTCTGACAGCTCTTTGGGAAGCTCCAGTACTGCAAACACAACAAAGCCAATGGGTTTGCATTGGTACCTGAAGAGTCTGAAATGCTTGCAAGAAGAATCACCTACTGTCCTCTGGTACATCCAAACCAGCCTAAGCCACCCCATGGCACCTCTTTCTGCTGCAGTGATAAGCAACAAAGGACTGAACCTCAAGTGCTTCAAAAGCAAGCTGGAGGAGCCCTGGGACATGAACATGCTCCCACAGTCATTGCCTGCATGTAAGCTTCACATGGAGTCAGCTTCCCTCTAGCACCTTGTGGAGAACCACAGAACAGTCTGGGTTGGAATGGACCTTTCAGGGTCATCTAGTGCAACCCCCTGCATTCAGCAGGGACATCTGCAACTAGAGCAGGTTGCTCACAGCCCCAAACAACCTCACCTGGAATGGTTCCAGGGATGGGACATCTCCCACCTCTCTGGGCAACCTGGGCCAGTGTCTCACCACCCTCAGTGTGAAACATTTCTTCCTTCTCTCTACTCTCAATCTCCTCTTTTAGTTTCAAACCAGCACCTCTTGTCCTGTCCCAACAGGGCCTGCTAAAAAGTGCCCATCTTTCTTGCAGGCTCCTTGAAGTACTGAAGGTCTCCCTGGAGCCTTCCCTTCTCCAGGCTGAACAAGCCCAACTTGAAGGGAGGCTTCAAAACATTCAAGCTTGAGGATGTTTTCCCCTCCTTGGGCCAGCCTGCCATTGCCTGGCATAAAGCTCAAGTGCTCCTTTGTTTGAAGGCCATTGCACCTCATCAAGGAGCCCCCCAAATATACACTGGGAGATCATCAAGACCACCAGATTGCTCAAGAGATATAAAGTATTCCTGAGCAAAGGAGGAAAAGAGAGACAAGAGCTCTCCTGCTGGAGGAAGACTCCCCACAAGTTACCAAGGTGCTTTCAGTGATGGTTGAAGCTACTACTGTAGCTTCACGGAGGCTGAAAATGGGACCTGGCACTACAGAGGGGACTGGAAGGGAACAAGCCTCCATGTAACAGCAGAGATGTGTGTCATTAGAGTGTCCCTTGCAGATTTGCTAGTACTGATGTCACAGAAAGCATCAGGACACTAGACATGACACACTCAGCTTCTTGCCAAGTTCCCCAGCACCCTCCCAGAGCAACACCTACTCATCCTGCCAGCAAAGGCAGAACAGAGCTCAGCTCCCTCCTCCTCCAGGCCCAGCAGCCTGGCCCTTGCTCTAAACATGGACAGGGGATTGAGGGCACCCTCAGTGAGTTTGCAGATGACACCAACTGGGTGGGAGAGTAGGGAGGATCTACAGGCTGCATTGATGGCTTGAGGCCAATGGGATGAGGTTCAACAAATGCATTTGGATCACAACAACTCCATGAACACTAGAGGCTTGGAGCAGAGTGGCTGGAAAGCTGCCTTCAGGAAAAGAACTTGGTGGGGTTGGTAGACAGCAGCTGGAGATGAGCCAGCAGTGTGTCCAGGTGGCTAACAGCATCCTGGCTTGGATCAGCACTAGTGTGGCAGCAGGGCTAGGGCAGGGATTGTCCTCCTGGGCTGGACACTGGGGAGCCCACAGCTCAAATCCTGGGCTCAGTTTTGGGCCTCTCACTGCAAGAAGGACATTGAGGTGCTGGAGTGTGTACAGAGAAGGGCAAGGAAGCTGGGGAACGTTCTAGAGCACAAGTGTGGTGAGGAGCAGCTGAGGGAATTGGGGTTGGTTAGCTTGGAGAAGACTCAGGGGAGACCTCAGCTCTCTCTCCAACTCCCTGAAAGTAGGTTGGAGCCAGGTGGGGGTTGGCCTCTCCTCCCAAGGAATAAGCGATGGGAGAAGAGGAAACAGCCTCAGGTTGCATTGGGGTTTAGGGTGGATATTAGGAAAAATGTCTTCACTGAAAGGGTGGTTTAGGCACTGGCCCAGGCTGCCCAGGGCACTGGTGGAGCCACCACCCCTGGAGGGGTTCAAAAGCCAAGCAGATGTGATGGTGAGGGCCATGGTTTAGTGGTGACCTGGCCGTGTCAGGTTAAAGGTTGGACTCCATCATCTTAGAGATCTTCTCCAGCCTTACTGATTCTGTGCTCCTAGGAAACAAGAGGCATACTCACTTCCTGTGGCGTCAGGCTTGATGGGCTCGAAGGAGGTCGAGGGGCTGGGCAGGACAGAGCTGCTGTCCAGGGAGGCAGAGGACTGCAGGCCTTGGCTGTCTAAGGCAGCTGGAGCAGCCTCCACGTCACCGCTGCTCTTCACCTCTGCAACACTGCCTTCTGCAACAAGCCACAGCAGGGTCAGCTCCCAGCAGCTGCACAGCTGCAGCACAGCCCCAACCCTCCCTGCCACACAAAGCTTCTTGCTTTCACTCAGCAAAACCTCCCAGCTCCTGCTGCACTTCTGGGGGTAAGGGCCAGCACATGCTCTTCCAGCAGTTCATAGAATCACAGAACAGTTCCAGCTGGAAGAGACCTTGAAGATCATGANTAACACAAGGCAGCTAGGAAGCTACCCCACAAGTGTGGCCAGCACCCTGAAGAAGTTACTCTCTGCCTGCTGAGGGCTGAGGCTGCACTTGGAATACTCTGCCCAGCTTTGGCCCATCCTCCAGTTTGAGAAGGATGTCAAGAAGATCAAGCTGAGGGCTAGGGGTCTAGGGCACGTTGGCCTACAAGGAGGGGTGGAGGGAACTGGGCTTGTTGAGCCAGGCAGACAGAAGTCTCAGGGCAGTCTAATAACAGCAGTCTGCAGCTACCTGCAAGACACTTATAACAAAGGAAGAACTTTTCAGTGCTACCAAAGGACACAACAGGCACAGGATGCAGCTCAAACCATCCAGACAGCAGGAAAAAGGAATTCACCAAGAGGGTGCTGCAGCCCTGGAGAAGTTCATCTAGGATTTGGCTGCACAAAGCCTTAGCCAACCTCAGCTAGTCTTTTTGACAGTCTTCTTCCAAACTGAAGACAAGAATTGAAGAGATCCCTGGACAAACCTCTGCTAGTCAAGCAATCTGCAAGCTTTCTCTCCCCCCCCACTGCTCCTAGAGGCTGATACCACCCCCTCAAGCTCACTGTCTTCTTGCCACCACCCAGGGTGCTGCTTCCAGCTGGGGTAAAGTTCATTTTCTCCATAGCTGCTCCTAGTCCCACTAAAGAAGGCAAAGGCAGAGGTGGTGAGAGAGCTGCACAAGCTGCCATGCCAGCCCCAGCCAGGCCAAGGAGCCTTCTTCAGCCACCATTCCCTTTCTGCCCCAGCCTCCCATCCTCACCTGTGCTGCTGGCTTTCTGGGCAGGAGGGCTGTGGTCCTGAGTGCTGCTGGGGGTGGGGGTGGAGGGCTGGGTGCTGCTGGGTACAGAGGCCTCTTCCAGTTGGGCCACTGGTGGGATCTGTGCCTTGGAGGGGGTGGCTGCCTGGCACCGAATGAGGTCTTCAGGGGGAGGGACAGGGAGGATGACAGGAGGAGAGCTCCAAGCATCTTTGTTTACTAAGAGGACATCAATGGGACCACTTGTGCTCTTCAGATGGATCTGATATTTCTTCTGCCCATTCAGGCCCTGAGAAAAGTCAAAACCAAAACATCAATCACCACACATAACATATCCTGTTCAAACAGAACATGCTGGCCAGACAGCTGAGCATGACTCCACACACAATTCCCCTGACTCCCAGGACGATCCTCCTCCCCTCTGCTTCTCCTGCAATTACTCATATGCTTCCAAACCTGGGGATTATTTATTCTCTGGAGCCTCCCTTAGCTTGCCACTTCCTCCAGCTCCATCCAAGCCCTGATTGCCACATCCACACACTCCTGCAGCCTGCCCATGCATCCAGCACTCACCTCAGGGATGGGAACCTCCAAACGTGTGCCTGATGGAGCTCGAATGGCTAGGAGGGTGTCTCCTGTGAAAACAGCCTGGTCAGCACTCAGAGGCCACACAAGTGTTCTGATGAGCATGAAGCACTGACAAAGAGTCCCTCCTCTCCTCCTGTGCTCCTGGAGAGTTGTCCTTTACACCCTAAACATATCACACAGCTCCCAATGTGCCAAATGCCCAGGGCACAAAGACCCTGTGGAAGTTGCTCTCCAGGCATGCTTCCTCCATATCTAGATGTGGAGAAGCATGAACAGAGAAACACCAGTGCTAGAAATACTGAGACTGAGTAGCTAGCAGCTTTCCCTCTGAATGTGGAAGGTTTAGTATGGTTAGTGTTCACACTTCAGCACTATTCAGCATGGACTTGATGATCTTGGAGGTCTCTTCCAACCTTGATGATGGTGTGATTAAGCTTCACTTGATAATGACCCCAGAAGATCCCCAAAGCAATGAGTGGAGAACAGAAGAGCACAGCATTTCATGTCAGACGGGGAATCAAAGGTCAGATCAGCCAAAGGTAGAGGGATTAACAACACCACAGGATTTGTCAATACCATGGGACTCTAACAACTCTGCAATTACAAATAACACTGAGCTATAAAAAATGCATAATAAAGCTCAAAGACTCAAGCTTTAGGAGCTGTCAGTTTGGAAGACATCTCTGCTGCATTTCTACCTCCCTGGAGAGCTACATCCCAAATACTTTGGACAAACCAGCAGAGTGTTTCCACTTCCTTCTGGATTCTGCAAGTGCAAAGTGCATCACAGCAACAGATAGGAACCAATTCTGCTACCTAGCCACTAAAAGCTGACTTATATTAGGAATCACAGAATCACAGAGGTTGGCAGAGACCTCTAAGCTCCTCCAGTCCAACCATGCCTAGCACTCCCATACCACTAACCCATGGCCCTAAGGACCACAGCTCAATGTTTCTGCAACCCCTCCAGGGATGGGGACTCCAGCACCTCCCTGGGCAGCCTGGGACAACACTTAACAACCCTTGCAGCAAAGAAATTGCTCCTTAGATCCCCTATCAACCTCCCCTGTTGCAACTTGAAGACATTTCNGAGCATGGCATGGGCTTATTGTGACCCAAGGGTAGGACCTGGCCCTTGGCCTTGCTGAAGCTCATGCCCTTGGCCTCAGCCCATGGATCCAGCCTAGCCAGGTCCCTCTGCAGAGCCTCCCTACCCTCAAGCAGATTGACTCTCCTCCTAGCTTGGTGCCATCTGCAAATTCCCTGAGGGTGACTCCATCTCCTCATCCAGATCAAGCCTCAGTTCTAGGATTTCAGCTCTGCCCTCAGGAAGATCTCATCTCTGCACATTTTGGGGAGGTTTGACTTTTGATACCAACAAAGAACAGGTGCAGTAAAATGCAAAGCACTCACTCAGCCAAGCAAGGAGCTGTCTGCTGGGCTCCGGTAAACTCTTGCAAGCTGTGAAGAGTGAGCTGGCCCCAAGCACTGTCCAACTGAAAACACAACCACTTGCCCCCCCAAAAAGTGCTAGAAACACAGAGCAAAAGGGGTAGTTGAGGTGTAAATCACCAGTCTGGTGAAGAAGGAAAGCCCACAAAGGCAAAGATGAAAACTAGGAGAGCTGATGAAGCACAGGGGGAGAAGAGTGCTTGGAAGAGACAAGTGGAGAGCCAGACACCAGTGAGCTTACAGCTGGCTGGGGGAGGTCAGGACAAGCAGCTCTCATCTCTGCTGCCAGCAAGCAGATGCAGGTTACCCAGGGTCAGGAGCCCATCCAAGCAGAAAGGAGCTGCAATCCCAGCCCACCCCAGCTGAGAAGAACAGTTGATGTGCTGCAGGCTGCTGCACTGCACACTGGCCACCAGGGATTTGCTAGGGGCCTACAGTTATCATTCAAATTGGCAAGAAAGAAGAAACTTAGACTCCTGGGGGTTTGCTCCCCTTCTACCCCTCTGAGACACAAGAGAAGAAGAAACTGAGACTCCTGGGGGTTTGCTCCCCTTCTACCCCTCTGAGACACAAGAGAAGAAGAAACTGAGACTCCTGGGGGTTTGCTCCCCTTCTGCCCCCCCCCTCCCCTCCCTGAGACACAAGAGAATGCTTTTTCAACAGGCACCTCACAGGTGGAGGAAGGAAGCACACAAGGTCACAGCAAGTGGTGTGTTCCCTCCTGTCTTGCTCTTCCCTACCTCACTCTTGCATTCTTGTTGGTAGAGAGCATGAAGTAGCTGAGGGACCACTTCTTATGCTACTTTCATGCTTACACCCAGATTTCTACTGTGGAATAAAATTTGCTTCTTACTCTTCAGAGCATTGTCTGCTCAAGCCCTTCTAACCTAACACATGTGCAGCCCCACAGTGACACCAAGCAAAAAGACTTCCTTCAGAAGAGCCGCTCTCTTCCTTTGAAACACAAGGAAAAGAAACTGCCTGTCCCCTCTGATGGGGAGACAGCAAAGCTACAGCTCAGGAGGGTGTCAGAGTTCACCTCACATTTAGTTTGATGTTGTTGGGCAGCTTGTGGTCCACTGCCCCCTCTCTCCTGCTATCATAGAATGATTTGGTCAGAAAAGACCTTTAAGATCATCAAGTCCAACCATTAACCTCACACTGNCTCAGCTGTGCCCAGTATAGAGAGAAAGGAGAGGAGAGCAGCTGGGACAGACTGACAAAGGAGCACCATTTCCTCACCTGTGAAGCACTTGCAGATATCTTCATGTGTCACATATGCTAATGTTTCCAAGGTTAAGGAGAAAGGCTGCAGCTTCCTGCACAGACAGAGAACTCAGAGGGCACCTGGGTTTATTCCTTCCTGAGCATGACAAACACCATTCCCAAAGGCTCTCCATGCCATGCTCTGAGGTGGTGAGGTCTGCAAGCTACATCCTCCTCAGAGCTGACATCCTAAGACAGGTAAGCCACAAGGGTGTCTCAGGGAGGGAGAAGTACTTTTTTCCTCCTGGAAAACATTACAGTGGTTTTCCCTTCCAAAAGCCAGAGGAGATGCTGTGAACTGCAGAGGAAGCTGGTTGCCAGGCTGGCTAGAATCACCCTCATTTCAAATCCAGGCACTGCCACAGATCCTCTAGCAGCAGGACACCAGCACCCCTGTCAGTCCTGAGCAGGGGCAGCACCAAGCCAGCCCAGCAAGACAAGCTGGAGGCAGAGCACTCAGTTGCCCCAAAGGATATTGACTGTTCTGCACGTCCTCAGTGACGTTTCTGATGCTCTGCTGCACCCACATCTTCTGCTGCTCCAGCTCCTGCTCCCGCTGCTCCAGGTCCTCAATGTCTGCCTTCAGCTCGATCAGCTTGTGAGCTATCTCACGGGTGTTGCAGCCAGGACCCACTCCTCTGGGCAAAGGAAACAGGAGTGACACATTCATCAGGCCCCTGAAAGCAGCCAGCCCAGCCCCAAGCCCTCAGAGAGGCTGTCACCTCCTTTACTGCCACACAAGCACAGGAAGGTTTGGGTTGGAATGGACCTTTCAAGGTCATCTAGTCCAACCCCCTGCACTCAGCAGGGACATCCTCACCTAGAGGAGGGTGCTCAGAGACCCAAACAATCTCACCTGGAATGGTTCCAGGGATAGGACATCTCCCACCTCTCTGGGCAACCTGGGCTAGTGTCTCAACACCCTCAGTGTGAAACATTTCTTCCTTCTCTCTAGTTTAAATCTCTCTCTTTCAGTTTCAAACCATCAGTCCTTGTCCTGTCCCAACAGGTCCTGCTAAAAAGTCTGTCCACATCTTGCTTCTAGGCCCCTTGAAGCACTGAAAGGCTGCAAGAAGTTCTCCCTGGAGCCTTCACTTTTCCAGGCTCAACAAGCCCAACTGTCTCAGCCTGTCCTCACAGCAGAGAGCTTCCAGCCCTCCCAGCATTGCTGTGTCCTCCTGTGTCCCTGCTCCAGCAGCTCCATGTGTGTGCTGTGCTCAGGACTCCAGAGCTGCCCCAGCACTGCAGCTGAGCTCTGCCCAGAGCAGAGCAGAGGCACAATCCCCTCCCTGCCCTGCTGCCCACACTGCTGGGGATGCAGCCCAGCACACAGTTGGCTTCTGGCCTGGGAGCTCACATTGCCAGCTCCTGTCCAGCTTTTCACCCACCAGCACCCCAAGTCCTTCTCCTCAGGGCTGCTCTCCATCCCTTCATCCCCAGGCTGGATTCATACTGGAGGTTGCTCCAACCCAGGTGTAGGACCTTGCCCTTGTTGAACCTCATGAAGTTCACACAGACCCACTTCTCCAGCACCTGCAGGTCCCTCTGGACTGATCCTGTCCATCAGGCATGTCAACCACACCTCTCAGCTCGGTGTTATCTGCACACTTGCTAAGGGTGCTCTCCATCTCACTGTGTCACTGATGAAGATATTAAACACCACTGGTCCCAGTACAGAGCCCCGAGGGCCACTGACCTCCATCTGGACAAAAAGCCATTGACCACTACCCTCTGGCTGTGCCCATCCAGCCAATTCCTTATCCACCCAACAGGCCATGGGGAAGCAACTAGCACAGCATAGCCCAGCTGGGGGAAGCACACACATGCACAAACCAGCAAGGTCCATTTTTAGCCCAGTATCACTTAGCCCTGGACTAGAAGGGACCATTTTTGTCACTCACTTCCATTGGATGCTGTTCTTGGACTTCTTCTCGATCAAGCCGATGCCTTCCAGGACATTGGTGATATCATAGATGCGTCGCTTCTGCCTCACAGCCAAGGTATCTGCAGCCTGCAAGAAGCTTAGACACTGAATTCCATACTCTCAGGCATGTTTCCCTCCTTCCTGCCTGTCAGATGAACCCCTGGCCAAGTGCTCTGCTCACCATCTCACACCTCTCCTGTCCCCAGCCCTCAAGCCACAAAGCCATCTTCTGGATGTCATGATGAGCAGGAGAAGCAGCCACCAAGCCTTTGTTCCTTTCCTTGCTCTAAGCACTAAGCAAAACCCAAACTCCAGCCATGCCACTCGAGTGCAGGGGGTTCAAACCTCACCATTCCTCAGCAACAAAGCAGTGCTGGAAGACACTAGCCTGGCTGCCTAAAAATTCAGGGTAAAAGGGATGGGAAGAGGAACACTGAGAGCTATCGATGTCACTGACAGCAGAGCAACTCTCCATGCTGGTGGACAAGCTCATCAGCAGCCTGCAATGTGTCCGTGGGGCAAAGGCCAATGCGCTCACGAGTGCATTCAGAAGAGTGTGACAGACAGGTCAAGGAGGTTCTCCTCCCCTTCTACTCTGCACTACTCAGGCCACAGCTGCAGTCCTGGGGCCAGTTCTGGGCTNCAACCCCTATCATGCTGGGATTCTGTGACATTCAAAAGGTCGTTTCTAAGTCTTGGTAGACAATTGACACCTTTTCAAGAGGCAAGTTCCTCTTTTTGAAAGACACAACACCAGGAGGTGAGCAGGCACAGCTGTGAGGAGACACAGAGCAACCCTGGGCCCTCCCTGCCCTGCTCACACTACTCTCCTCCCCTTGAGTTTCAGGACACACCACAGTGTGCCCATAAGTCTGTTTCCACTACCAGATGGCAACTGAGCACCTTAAGAATTAACATGCACTGCAGTGGCATAACCAGAACCAACATCATCTGTTCCCTCTCACAGACCAGGACTTCGGAGACCCTGCACTGCACAACTGGTCAAATCATGTTAAGCAACACAAATGCACTTAATGGACGTTTCAAGCAGGGAAATATTGCCCAAAGCCTCAGAGATGATAATTTGGCACAGGAGAGGATGGAAGCCAACAGCCAGGAGACTCCTCCAGCCCTGGTATCTTCAGAGCTTTCTGGCAGTGTCTGCTCCCTGCAAAGGGTCAGAGTACACTCACATGTGTCCACCTAAGAGATCCTGCTATAAAGCACAGCAAGGTAACTTCCCCTATAGAAAAGGCTTAGGTTTAAGTACTGTCCATGCCACAAATAGTTATTTCCTCCAGGTGAAGGCCTTCAAACCGCAGAAGCAAGTCCTGTTCATGGGGTACTTCACAGCATCAGGGACAGATAACCTTTGGCAGAGGTGAGCCTGCCCACACTCCCCTTCCTCCTGGGGGCCAGGGGACAAAGAGCAGCAAGGAGAAATAGTTTCTACAGCTACCTGTTCTAGGTGTCTCGGAGGCTCCGTAGGGCCGGTGACCAAGCAGCACCTTAGCACGGGCTAAGAGGGCAGCAGAGAAGCAGCCAGGCTACGGCAGCTCGGAACGCAGCACTCAGGCCAGGCAGGCTCGCAGCCTGCTCTCTGCCGGGAGCTCGGGGGAGCTGCGGAGGGAACCGCTGGGGCAGTTGGTGCCCAGCCCCGCTGCACGCACCCCGGAGGCCTCCTTTGGACACCCGTTTCCCTCCAGCCGTTGCCGCCGCGTCCCGACCTTCCCCCCGCACTCCCCTGCCAAGCCGCCCGCAGGATGGTCCCGAGCCAGGGCCGCCCCCGCCCGCCGGCAGCCCCCGCACCAGCTTGAGGTCGAGCACTCCGTCCTTGGCCTCCTGCAGCAGCGACACGAACTTGGTGGTGAGCAGCCCCAGGCTCTTCTCGTGCCGGCTGGGAGCCCCCGCGGCCCCGCTCCCACCCCCGGGGGGCTGCGCCCCAACCTCCGCCATCTGCCCGCCGCCGGCTCCTGCCCCGCCGCGCTTCTTCCGCTTCCGCCCCGCCGGGCATCACGGGAGCGTCCGGGGCGGGGCGACGGCGCCGGAGCAACGGCTGCTGCTTCAGGGATACGCCCCCTCTGCGCTGGTCTATCTCATCCTGGCCCGGCATGCTGTCTTCTGTGCGGGGACTGCGGCTCAGCGCCTTTCGGGGACTCCCACCGTGGCAACCCTTTGGCCCCTGTCTGCCTCAGGCAAGGGCTGCAGGAGCACTGGGGCCGAGACCTCCCGCCATGGGCACCCTTTCAGCCCCTTGTCTGACTCGGGCAGGACCCAGGGGAACTTCCCGCCATGGGCCCCCCCTTGGCCTCTTGTCTGCCTCAGGCAGGGTCTGAGGTACTCGGAGATCTCCCACCGTGGGCACCCCTCGGCCCATGCCTGCTCGGGCAAAGTCTTGGGTACTCGGAGACCTCCCACCCTGGGCACTCTATTGGTTCCTTGTCTGCCTCGGGCAGGGTCGAGGGGGCACTGAGGGCTGAGACCTCCCACACTGGGCATGCTCTTGGCCCCTGTCTGCCCAAGTAGGGTCTGGGGTACTTGGAGACCTCCCATCACGGGCACCCCTTCAGCCCCTGTCTGCCTCAGGCAGAGTCTGGTGGGTCTGATGCCATAGGCACCCTGTCACTTCAGGCAGGATCTGGGGAGTCTCCTGCCACAGGCACTCCCTTATCCCCTTGTCTGCCTCAGGCGGGACCCAGGGGGATCTCCCACCACCCCCTAAGCCCCATTTGCCTTGGGTGTATGCCTGGCCCAGAGGTCCCCAGGTTAGAACCAGGATGTATGTCCACCGTTCTGTGATGCCAAAGCTAAACTCCACCCTGTGCCTGACCACCACATCCCTGAGCCCTCCTCACACTGCCTAGGTGAAGGAGTGCTTGGTGCTGCCCATCACACTTGTCTGCTCTGAAACATCCTGCACTAGGGAAATCCTCTGGGCTGTGCCCAGGGAAGGTGGGTTGTGGCAAGATAATTGCTCCAGATCCATCCCTAAACAGGATGGTCCATCCCTGCTTCTCTGCACCCTCAGCTTAGGGTCAGGCTGTTGCAGGTGGACCCTCTCCCAGCTGCTCCATCCTCAGCTCCGTGTGTGGAGGGTGCAGTGAAAGCACTGGTCTGGGCTGGTGTCCATTAGGGGCACGCTGGGCACGCATCTGTCCTCCCCAAGCCAGAATGGCTATGAGAGGAGCAGTGCTTGGGGGCATGGAGATGGGCTGTGTGCCCAGCAGGGACCAACTAGAATGTGACAGCGAGGGCACTCAGGGTGTAATGTCTGCTCCTGAGCCATGCTGGTGAGGGCACGGGGTGTGATATCTGCTCCCGAGCCGTGCCGCTGAGGGCACACAGGGAATGCTGTCTGCTCCCGAGCCGTGCCGCTGAGGGCACACAGGGAATGCTGTCTGCTCCCGAGCCGTGCCGCTGAGGGCACACAGGGAATGCTGTCTGCTCCCGAGCCGCGCCGCTGAGGGCACACAGGGCATGCTGTCTGCTCCCGAACCGTGCCGCTGAGGGCACACAGGGCACGCTATCTGCTCCCGTAGTCCTGCAGCAGCCGCGATGCTGTCCCCCCTCCCCTCCGCCTCCCGTTCCTGACGTCCTGAGCGCGGCTGCGGGAACACAATGAGGCCCTGAGGATCTCTCCTGCTCCGGCTGAGGAAACGGCTGCTGGTTTCCTCCGCACGGCCCTGCCCTAGCCCCCGCAGCTCGCACAGCCTGGACACCATGGGCATGTCTGCGCAGGAGGAGCACGCTGCGAGCCCCAGAGGTAATGGGGACGATGCGACCATCCCCGGGGAGGGATGCTACCGCTCACAGCACGTTTAGAGGGTTCCTCTGCTCTATGCCTCACTATCCCTGGACCTTTTCCCTGTTCTGGGGCTGATGCCTTGTTCTCTGGGGGGGCTGGGAGAAGGGGTGGAAGCCTGGCTCTGCTTCCTGAGGGTGATAGCTGTGCCAGGGGCAGCACTGCCCAGCACACAGCTCATCCTCACAGCTTCTGACCGCCTCTGAATCCCCCCAGTTCCTGAGGGTGCCCGTGGAGTCTCCTCCAGGCAGAGCAGGAGCCTGGCTTGGAGCTGGGTGACATCCCCGCAGGGCTGCGGAGAGTTGCTGGGGTTGGGGCAGGAGAAAACGCTGAAGCCAGGGGATGGGGCTGGCATGTGGTAACTGTGCTGGTTCTCAGCTCTCTGCTCGAGCCAGAAGGTCGTTGGCAAGGCTACAGACCCTGTGCCAAGGGGGTGCCGTGGCTCCTCCCCACAGCTGTGTGGGTGCCTTTGGGAGAGCAGGAGCCTCATGTCCTCATCTCAGACTGGCTCTCCTTCATGTGCGAGCTGCCATCTCCCCATGCCTCCTGCTGACTCACTGCTGAAGCCTCAACCCTGCCGAGGGCTTTCCAGGTGCCTTCAGACCCCCTCAGGCATTCCAGCGTTGTGTCTGGGGGTAGTGATGGGGACACGCACTGGGTGACAGCTCCTCGGGGCAGCCTCCTCGCTGCCACAACCACTGTGGCAACCCTGGTTCATGGTGGTGACATGTCAGGGTGGTCTTGTGGAAGGACCCCCTTGGTGCCACACTGTCCAGGTTCCCACATTTGGGTGTACTTGGAATTCCAGTGGCGCCAGCTTCCTGCCCCTGGCCTCAGAGGCCCTTCCTGCCCTGCCAGGACAGGCTTCCTGGTGCTCCTTAACCTCTGGCTTTGAAGTGGTCTTAGTTAACCCTTTGCTTCATCCCCAGATGAGGAGTGGCCAGAAGCAGAGAAGGCTGAAAAGCTGGCAAGAGGAGCTGCTCTGAAATGGGCTTCAGGGGTGTTTTACCGCCCCGAGAAGCTGGAGGGGCTTGGACAGTACCGGAGCCGAGAGACGCAGAGGAACAGCTCCATCCAGTCCCGCCTGAAGGTGAGTGCTTACCACAGCCTGGGCACCTGCAGCCTCCCCATTTCCCCAGCCTTCCCTCTTCCATCCTCATGGAAGTCCTCCATCACCTTGTCCTTTGGCTGGCACTTGGTGGGAGAAGTGCAATTGTTTAGGGGAAAAGATCTGATCACCACCACCAGCAGCAGCAGCCCTCTCTGTGCTACCCCTGAGCAATGTCTGCAGTGGTGAAATGAGTCTCCCATGTCTCTGACTACCCAAGGGTGTTCAGCACATTCCATGTGCCAGAGTCAGCACTCCCCATCCCATCCCAGCAGCAAAGCTCTCCTTCTCCATGGCTAGAAGGAGGCAAAAAGCTCCAACCTGCCCCTGCTGCAGATCTCTGCAGGAGAAACTCCATCCCTTTACACATACCAGTGAGGGTTGTCCCTGGTCCCTGTGTGCACCTCCCTGCTCAGGGTGACTCTTTTTGCATAACCCAAGGAACCATTGAGCTCAGGATCCAATTAGTGTGAGCACCTCAGCCTTCTCCTGATTATTTTGGAGATGGTTTCTCCTGCCCTGAATGGGAGTGAATTGTCCAGGAGGCAACTGGTTTTAAGTGATGTGGCTTTTAGTATTAACACAAGGAGGAACTTCTTTCCAGTGAGGGTGCCAGAGCACTGGACCAGGCTGCCCAGGAGGCTGTGGAAGTCCATTTGGGAAGAGGGTTCAGATGGCCATGGAGGTGCCGCATGCCTTGGGGGGCACATGGCCTGCAAATATTGTGCAGAAGCAAAGTAATCCTCTAAAACTGAAAGGTGACATCTGTTTACTGCTCACCCTGCTGCATTGGTCACCCCAAAGTGATCCCTTCTCCCACCTCCTGCACAGCAGCCACTGCCCTCAGCCCATAAAGAGTCCCTGTGACTCAGTTTACCCAGAGAGGGGTGAAATGAGCCATCCCTCCTGCCAGAGCAGGCTCCTTGAAGCTGGGTGTGTTTGGGTCTGATGGGATGGGGTCATCGCAGAAGGTCTGGGAGATATGACGGCATGATGGCAGAGATGAATGGGGCTGGGAGATGGCATGCAAGAGAGACCTGGCCTTGGAGAGCTTCTCCACTGCCCCTCCATCCTCTTCTGCTCCCCAGTCAACCGTGCAGTCGTACCTGGAGGGGGTGAGTGCGGGGCTGGAGCAGCTGCGGTCGGCAGCCCAGGAGGTGCAGAGCGTGTGCCAGGAGCTGGGGGCTGCACGCTGGGCTCTGCTCGACAGCGCCGATCGCTTCCAGGGCCTCCAGCAGATGCGAGCCTTGCTGGCAGAGCACGTGCAACTGGCCTCGGTGGTCCAGGTGCTGCCCCAGCTCTTCTCGGGTAAGGCACTGGCCCACACCTCGTGGATTTGGGCTGGAAGGCACTGGGGAGAATTTCAGTTCAACCCTGGGTTCCACAGAGGGCTAGATGGCTCTGGCTCTGCTGGTTGGGTTTGGGAAGTCACCACGGATGGAGACACTGGTGCCTCTCACCAGACCCTGGTCCAACTTGGTGTTCCCAGAAGCCCAGATGTCAGACCCTTTAGCTCAGCATCTCCCTGCTAACCTGCACCCATGTCCCTGGTGCTGATCTCCTTCCCCCTCTGCACTCAGTTCTGGCATCTCTCTTCCCTCTCCCACAGTGCACGAGGTTTTTTCCCATACCCTGCAGCTGCTCCATGGGCAGCGTCTCCTGGAAGCCCACGCAGAGCTCATGATGATGGAGCACCTGCGGGATGACATCCTCTCCCAGCTGCACCTCCGTGGGCTTTCCAGCGCCCAGGCAACTGTGCTGTCCTACTTTGGTGGCCTACAGGAGCTCAACGAGAGCCTGGCCAAGCAGCTGTGGGACATTGTGGGCAGCAGCCTGCAGCTGGTGCGCGAGGACCCAGTTCTCTTTGTCACTGCTGTAAGGATCATCGAGCGGGAGGAGAAAATAGATGATACTCTGCTCCTGGAGGCCACCTTCCTGCCCCCTGGGCGCCCAAAGGGCTGGAGGCAGAAGTTTTACCATGTTCTCCAGGAGGCCATCAGAGGAGCTCGCTTTCGTGCCACCCGCATGGACACTGAGGGGCCAGGGCTGGCCAGGCACCTGGCAGCTCTGAAGAAGGACATTGTGTCTGAGCTGTGCGTGGTGAAGGACCTGATGGTCCAGTGTGTCCCAGCTCACTACAACATCCTCAGCCTCTGCACTGCCACCTACCACCAGGCCCTCACCAGCCACCTGCAGGACATCCTCCGAGAGGACCTGGACAAACAGGCACTCTTCCTCCTCCTGGAGTGGGCACTTCATGTGTACCACAGGTCAGCACTGAGCCTGGCACCAACCAAGCAGGGGAGGCTGTGGAGAGTTGGGTTGTCCACCAGCACCTGGGTGGGTTGACAGAGTGGCTCTGGCTCCCTGGGGGTGACCACCAGGAGGGCAGAGGGAGAGGTAGGGACTGCTGGAAAACACAGATCTTCCCAGCCCTGTCCTACCCTCTGTCCTCCAGCCCAGAGATGATGGGTCACCCTGACCTTCTCCCAGAAGTGGATGTTTCTGCTCTTGGTCCCTTGATGTCCCCTGAGCTTGTGGATCAGACAGAGAGGAAATATGTGGTGAAAGTCAAGGTGAGTGAGCACACATGCAGTGGGTATTGGGATCCCAGCACCACCACTGTGCCAGCATCTGCTCTGACAGCAGCAGGAGACCACAAGCTTGTGGAACAAGGCTCAGGACTCACTGATGTGCTGTGTTGGGTCTCACGGGAGTGAGACTCGTGGGCATCCCTCCCACAGGCTAGTGTGCTCGAGTGGATGCAGAGGACACTGGAGGTGGAGTTCAAGGAGTGGTTCAGGGAAGAGGAACCTGAGACAGATCATCAGGGCTTCTTTCAGTCAGCCCTGCCTGTCATTGTCATGCAGGTGGGTCCCCAGCACTATGGGGCATGGCTATGCTGAGAGCCCCCCAAAAAGGGGCTGTGGTTTGCCACCTCCCACTGATACACCTTCATTCTCTTCTCCCTGTGCAGATGCTCAGTGAAAATATCCAGGTAGCCTCTTTGATTACTGACTCTCTGCAGCAGAAGGTCTACAACATGGCCTTGGAGGAGCTTGAGGCATTTCTGGGCCGGTCAGTGGATCCCTTCCCACCCCTGCTCATCCTCACAGACCCTAGGGTCCCATGGCTTAGCACCATAGGCTGAGGGTGGAGATCTGCCATGGGGAACCCTGCTCTTATCCTGGTCCCAGAAGGCTCAGCAACTTGTCTGCTACCTTCTCAGCCCTTGGGGCCATCAGCTCCTCAGGATTGCTGCCCTAAGCATCTCTCCAGGAGGGCTGTGGGAAGCCCACATGTGTCTAAGAGCATGGCAGCTGCAGGGGCTGGTGGTGAGGTGCCACTGTGCTTGCCTTGCTGTGTTGCAGGCTGCGGGAAGCCCTGGTGCAGTGTGCCAAGGAGCACCAGAAGGACCGCAGCACTCCCAAGCACTACATCTCCTACCTCCTGGCCATGCTCAACAACAGCCTGGCTCTCAGGTAACAGGCACCAACCAGCACCTTGTAGCTCTTGCAGCAACCCCACTACCCACAGGGAAGCTACATCCTCCCCATCCTCCTGGGGACCAGTGTCCCCACTGTGCTTCCCAGGCTACCTCTCCCCTCCCTTCTCTCTCTTCTAGCAAGTCTGTCTCCTCCCTGCACCCTGACACTGCCTGCAGAGAAGTCCCTGCATCCCTCCAGGCTGCTCTGGACAGGACACAGAAGAAAGCCTGCCAGCTGCTGCTGGAGGAGCTGCTCCTGGACCTGCAGGTACATCTGTCCTCAGCCCCTGAGGCTGGCAGGGCTGCAACAAATCCATCACCAGCCAGAAGAGCCCTGCTCGTCCACCCTTGGCAGGGCTTTCCTCCTGCCACCTACCCAGTGGCCTGCTATCATCCTGCAGACATCTCAACCAGCCTGGCTCCAAGAACTTGATAACCCACCCATAGCTCAACCAGTGCCTGGCTCCAGCCAGCCCTGCCCCATATCTCTGGGGCAGATGGCCTGTGGCTCCCCAAACTTCTAACTGGCCAGGAGTAGGAGCCACAGCCCCCCTTGAGCTGCCTCCCCCTCCTTTCTGTGCCTGTTTGATGGCAGAGATCCAACAGGAGAGGCAAGGTCCATGTGGAGGATACAGCTCCTGTGTGACTGCCTGAGTAGTTTCCTGCCAGCAGAGTCAAATTTAGCTTTCCTGGAGTCTGGAGCAAAAATCTGGACTAATGAACAGCAGTGCTATTTAGGGCCTGAATGCCATGAAAACAAAGGAGCAGGGAAAGGGTGAGCCATGGCCCCAGCAGATGGAGAGGGAACATCAGGCAAGGAGACAAGGGCAGGGGAAGGAGGTCAAAGCCCTCAGCCAAAAACATGTTGTGTCTACCCAAGGGAAGTGGAAAGGAGTGGAAATGAGAAATCACAGCACAGCAGGACAGGCCCAAAGTGAGTGTGTGAGGAGCAGCTTGCTGCCCAGAGCTCAGTTCTGCCCACAATAGGGCATCATCACCCCAAAACATGGATCTCTGGGTGTCAGGGAGGGGCAGCCCCAATGTAGCTCCATCAGTTCCTAAATGAGACCATTCTTCTGCTTTTATGTAGACTTTTTGGCTGGCAACAGCAACTTGGGTGTTTCACAGGGCAAAGTGGATGTACTTCAGTGAGACCTGGACAGGCTGAGAGCTGGGGAGAAGAACCTCAATGGGGTTCAACAAGGGCAAGTGTAGGGTCCTGCACCTGGGGAGGAATAACCTCATGCACCAAGACAAGTTAGAGGATAACCTGCTGGAATGCAGCTCCACAGGGAAGGACCTGGGAGTGCTGGGAGACAGCAAGTTCCCCATCAGCCAACGAAGTGCCCTTGGGGTCAAGAATGCCAGTGGGCTCCTGGGGTGCATGCAGGAGAGTGTGAGCAGCAGGGCAGGGAGGTTCTCCTCCCCCTCTACTCTGCCCACAGCTGCAGTCCTGGGGCCAGGTCTGGGCTCCCCAGATCAAGATAGACAAGGAACTGCTGCAGAGAGTCCAGCACAGGCTCCCAAGATGCTGAGGGCACTGGAGCATCTGTGGCAGGAGGAAAGGCTGAGAGCCCTGGGGATGCTTAGCCTGCAGAAGAGCAGAGCCACAGGGGAGCTGCTCAGTGCTCAGCAAGAGCTAAAGGGTGCAGGGGGCAAGAGGCTGGGGCCACACTCTGCTCAGTGGTGCCCAGGGCCAGGCCAAGGGGCAATGGGCACAAACTGGAACCCAGGAGCTTCCATGTGACCAGGAGGAGAAAGTTGTTTGGTGTGAGGGTGCAGAGCCCTGGCCCAGGCTGCCCAGAGAGCTTGGGGAGTCTCCTTGTGTGGAGAGATTCCCAAGGCCCCTGGAGGTGATGCTGGGCAAGCTGCTGTGGGTGAGCCTGCTGGAGCAAGGGGATTGGGCTGGATGATCCCAGAGGTCCCTTCCAACCCCTACAATGGTGGGATTCAAGGATTCTCTGCTGCCAGGCAGCAGGTGGGCATACACTGCTCCTCTTCTTGTTCTTGCAGCCCCTCTTCCTGCAGCTGCCTTCCCGCAAGTGGCTGGCTGGATCCCAGCTGGTCAGCAGCATGTGTGAAGTGATTGACAGCTACGGGAAGGACTTCTCCCGCGTCAGGAAGCCTGTATGCATGGTACAGCTCTGGTGGGATGGCCTTGCAGTGGCTGCTTGTCTGTAAGGCCAAGCAGCTGAGCAGCTGGGTGCCATGCTGGTGTCCCTGGAGATGCTCAGAAAAACGTGTGGCTGTGGCACTCAGGGACATGGTTTAGTGGCATGGTGGTGATGGGTTGATGGTTGGACTTGATAAGCTTGGAGGTCTTTTCCAACCATAATGATGCTATGATTCTGGGCTGGGGTGCAGGATGCAGGAGATACAGATCATGCTGGCTTTGCCAGAGAGCCTGTATCCTCCAGAGCAACCCTGACAAGTTCAAGGTTTCCCCTCCAATTCGGTTCCTTTCTCTGTCCTTCTGGCCAGGGAGCTTCTCAGCCGGTTGTCCCCATGGCTTGGTGTTGTATCCAGCCCCTTCCCCCCTCTGCCTTTCCCTGGGCAACTGGGGACCAGTGCTAACAGCTCTCCCCTGGCCAGCAACTGCTGACGGAGAGCGAGCTGCTGGTGACAAGCCAGTACCTGCGGGCACTCATGCAGAGGAAGATGGTGTGCAAGGGAGAGGAGGAGAGGGGCCAGCTCTGCCACCGCCTGCTGCAGGATGCTACACAGCTCCAGGAGCTCTTCTGTGGCCTGGTGAGAGGTGCCTGCCTGTGGAGGGGAGCTGGGGCTGGGCCAGGGGAAGGGAGCATGGCACAGCGAGGTCGGTGCGAGGTGCTCCTAGCTCACCCCTCTGCTCCCCTCCAGCCCGCAGCAGATGGGCTGGGTTGGTCAGCCCATGCACTGGTGGTTGTGAGGCCATAACTGGCTGGCTTGGGGACTCAGAGGACCAGCCACTCTGGCCAGCCTTGGGGTGAGCTGGCCCAGATCGGTGGGATGCACACACACTGCAAGGGGCCAGGTCCTCATGTGTGTGCTGAGGAGCAGGCTGCAGCTCAGCAGCCACCATGCTGGGCTCCTTTCAGCTCACCCATGGCCACTGTCCCTCCCAGGGTCTGGAGCAGAGCCAGCAGAGCCTGGAGGCTCTGTTTGCCCTGCGGGAACTGATCTCCCTCAAAGACCCAGCACTGCTCAGCCTGGAGGTACTGGGCTTCATCACCAAGTACCCTGATGTCAGGTAAGAAGCTCAGCTCTGCTCTGCTGGGAGATGGGGGAGGCATGGGGCTGCACACGGGATCCCAGCTTCTGTTGAGCCTCTTGAAGTCATGCTGCAGAGCAGGCAGAAACTTAGGCTTTCCCCTCCCTCCTCCCTGAGGTTTCCTTTCCCATGCTCCAGATTTGGGCTGGGGGGAGGTTCTTGCAAAGTCCTAAAGGCAAAGATGTAAAGAGAAAAGCAGTTCTGCTGTGGGCATTTGCCCATCCCTATTTGGTAGCCAAACAAAGTGTGAGAAATCCCCAAACACCAAACTGGAAGTGTCAGAATCAGCCAAAAAGGTTTGTGGAGTTATTTTCAAGCACATTTTCACCTCTGGCCAGTGCAAAATACCACACACATCCCCACCAGCCTCAGCTCCCCTCCTCTGCATCATGGGAGGGTTGAGGGACACCAGTAATCTGCTTGAGGGTAGGGAGGCTCTGCAGAGGGACCTGGCTAGGCTGGATCCATGGGCTGAGGCCAAGGGGATGAGCTTCAGCAAGGCCAAGGGCCAGGTCCTACCCTTGGGTCACAA